>PVLA01000007.1:0-205326 GCA_004027455.1 Hydrochoerus hydrochaeris
GGGGGGGGGGAGATTAGGTGAAAAATTAGAGCTGGCTAGCCAGGTGCAGGAATGGCATCTCTGTAAATTGCAGGGATAAAGATATGTAGAGGATCAATTTGCATAATCTAATTAAGATAGCAATGGAATTGTTTTGGGAGATGACCTGCTTGCTTTGGTTTTTGATATGTAAACTCTTGTGCCCTGGGGAGTCATAGTCTCTTTATCTTGAGGCTCATACCCAGTTGACATTCCAGAGGTACTGGCTCTAACATCTGGAGTGCCCATATCCTGTATACATTCTGTATGGAGAACACTATGCAAGGAAACAGAACTGGGAAAGCACCTGGGATAGCCTTATTTGCAATGCTTAGAGCCAATTGAAGAGAGAAGGAAATACCCTAGGCAGCTTTTTACATATCAGTATAAGGAAATGAGTCTCCAAATAATCAAAAATTGCAGTAATTGTTTTGCATTCAAAGGGAGTCACTGGAGTTGCTCTCACAATTTCTAGGACAAACTTGTGATGAACTTGCTGATAGTTTAAGAACACCAAGAAAGAAGGAAAGGAGCAATAGTGGAAAGGGAGAGGAAGTGGAGAGAGAGACAGAGACAGAGAGAGAAAGACAGAGAGACAGAAAAAGAGACATGAAAAGCAGAAATAAAGTTCTAAGTAATGTAAAAAAGTATTTTGGGTTGGAATCTTCACACGTATTTCAAATGAAACATAAAAGTTTACAATATGTGACACGAATTTGAAAAATTCTCCCTTGATGCAAACTCTCTTTGCCATTTGTCAGCTGGCACAACTGCAACAACAAAAACCATGCTGCTCTCTAATGAACTGCTCAATAAATACCCTAATTTATTATGCTATGTAAGACATTATTAATGCAAAAATAAAAAAAATACTCTAAAATGTTTTATTTATGATTTACATTATATTTATGCCATGGTAAATGGCATTGCATGCTTTTATGATGAAAACACTTATCTGGGAAACAATGCTCTGGACTGGAAAGGGCTAAAAGTCAGGCTTAAGTAAGAATACAAAATATGATAGTGTAAATCACCTCCAGAAATCAAGTTTAGAAATAGAAATTATAAAACAAATTTCATATTACCAGTCAGAACAGGGTTCAAATTGAGAAGTACTTACAAGGGAAAGTGTGTGTGTTTGTGTGTGTGTGTGTGCTAATTACTGGTTCTGATGATAGCTGACTCAGTTGAAATTCACTCAGATTTGAATGCTAATATTGTTGGAGTATGTGTACTGTCTCACTAAGTGATTATATGAAATGAATATATTACTTAGTTTGAAATCAAATAATATTGGTTTGCTAAAAATCACACTGAAAAAATTAAGTGATGTAAAGAAAGATAAAGTACATATATGTAAAAATATAAACTTCTACTTTCATGACAATCTGTGAAAATGTATATTTTGAAATCATGCAAAAACTTAAAGGAGTGTCACAAACTTTTAAAAAAATGACTGAGTATAGTGGTACATACCATTAACTTCAGTTACTTGAGAGGTTGAGGCAGAAGGCTATAAGTTAAGTCCAGCCTGGGCAACTTTGCAATATCCTTTCTTAAAATTTTAACAAAAAATGTCAGGCTGGAATGCAGCTCAGATCACACCAAGTTCACTCTTCAGTACTTCAATAATTAAAATAAAATAAAATAATAAAATAAAATAAATGTCCTAGGGAATTGTTCATTAACACATGGCTGTCTATTTATTCATCTATCATGTTTAAATACAAAATATTCATTATGCTAAAAGAAAAATTGTCTGTAATCACTTTCAAAATAATCTCAATTATTTGGAAAATATTTATCTTACTGTTCTTGCCACTTTCAGAAGCACTTCCAGAAGTTCTCTTTTTTTGGTGTCTTTATGAGTTGTGATGGAAAACACACTCAATGCCACTGCCAACTGCCATTTAAAAGAAAATCAAGTTAGTAAAACCTTTAAATTGTGTCCTCATCCACCTTATTCACCAAATCTTGTATTCACTGTATAACTTCTGGCTCATTCCCCAAAGTCAAAATGATCATGAGAGGTAATTAATTGAGAACATGGAGGCAGAACAAATAAGAACACTCATGAAAGATGACTTTCAGAACAACTTCAGAAAGTAACAAGGACAGATTGGATTGCAGTGCACCCCCAAATAATGTGCTAGGTACACATTTGGGAGGTTTGAATGATGTAGCCTAGAAATATATATGGTGTTATCAAAAGAGTAAATCATCATTTCATTTCAGGACAGATGTTTAAATTTTTTTTCTGTGTCACTCTGATGCTTTCTTGGTTGAAAAAAAATCTAAGGAAGCAGAAAAATCCTGTGATTAAAATGTGATAAGGAATTGTGACAAAATATATAGTAGGGATTAGCAACAAAACATAGCTTCTATGGGACTGAGAAGTAAGATGCATGGAAAGGAACATCTTGGTGAGAAGAAAGAAAGAAAGAAAGAAAGAAAGAAAGAAAGAAAGAAAGAAAGAAAGAAAGAAAGAAGAAAGAAGAAAGAAAGAGAAAGAAAAAAACCTGGAATTGAAAGGAACTAGGCAAGAAGATTAGAAACTTCAGAGAAACTAGGGAAATAGAGCTCAACACAGATAAATCCATGGAGCCATCTGGAAAGTTCTCTCAGACTACTGGGTAGAGGGTCCTGTCTCCACAGAAACAAGAAAAGTCCAGATGATCACCAGTACCAGAAAGAAACAACAAACTGGGCCAGCAGCATTAGCCTCCTGCCCCTGCAAATCCGATGGTTATAACAAATGTTATAAAAGCAGGTATTTCACTCCAAAGGTAGCAGACTAGAGTTGGATAAAAACCCAGTGCCCAAACTGCCATGCTTGAGAGGATTTAATCAGGAACCACAAAGGGATAATTGTTTAAAAATGAGCCACAGAAAAACTAAAGAAACTTCATCTTGGCACTTTCAGTCTGCCACAGGGACTGAGTGGGAGAGAGGTACAAGAGACAATTATTTAAAAAAAGGAATGGACTGGACATAGAATCTCCAAGCTCTGGTTGTTAAAAAATGAGGCCCTTTCCTCTGTAGTTAGATGCCAAGCCTGTTGTCTGTGGCTTTGAGAGATGACTGAAGCTCAAAATGATGGCATGAAGTTCAGTGGTCTGATTGAACCCTCATCCAACTGCCTACAACCAGCACAGAGACCAATGGTCTGATTTATTTTGCCACCTACAAACATGAGCAGGAACATATCCTGGGGAGTATGGATAGAGAGCCCGCTAGAGCAAATTATGCATTTCACAAAGCCATGGGTGATAAACCTAGAGGGAGCAGATTCTGACTTGTATGATACTGAGGCTACAGGTCTTAAAAAGAATCTGTTAACTGAAAAAAATAATTTTTGGCTTTTTTTTAAATTCACCATTGCTCCTTTAGTTTTGGAGGATTTAAAATTTAATTTCTGAGAAGAAGACCAGATGGCCGGTCAGTGATCAACAAATACAAAGCCTCCTGGGAGAAACAATTCATACGCCAGAATAAAACACCCTGGAGAAACCCAGACAGGAAGATGGATCCTCTTGACACAGGAAGAAATTAAAACATAAAAAAGCTCATCAAATACTTTGGGACTACAACTGAAACAGTTAAAAACTACAGGACACAGTGTTTTCGCGATGACCTGCCAAGTTTACACCAGCTTGAATCCACGCCAGCCGGCAGAGCCGCCCAAACTTGTTCCAGCCGCCACTCACAGGAAGCACAGCAGCGCTGAAGTCAGGGGTTGGTGAGCCCAACAGAGAGCGGAGGGTGGAGCCGGGGAAGGGACCTTCATTAATCTATGGTCTGTGCTGGGAATGAGACCACCCACCCTGCAGGAAGGGCATGACCAAATGGGCAACATGTTGGAATAAGGCAGGAGGAGCCTGAACTGGGAGTGACAGTGACTTTGGTTGGTTGCTCCCTCCCCAGAGCAGATTCGTGTGATTTGCTTGGACTGGGCCGCGCCCCTGGCCAGGGCCCAATGAGCCATCCCAAATCAATTCCCTGTGTCTAGCATGCATTAACCAGGTGAAGGCACCTGAAGTTTGGCTGGCCGGGTGGGGAGGGGCAGGCAAATACAGCCACTGCTTACACCTCAGTGACAAGAGCAGGCAAGAGAGGGAGGAGGTCCCTCGCCAGTGTGCTTTGCAGAAAACGTGGCCAGCAGGGAAGGGGGCTGGCACCTGCACTGTAACCTGTGTGGAGGAAGCCAGGCCATGACAAGAGAGAGAGGCAGAAGGAGGCCCCTAGCCCAGAACCCTGAGAGCTCTGATCCAGGAGAAGGAAAATCAAGGGCGACTGAGGGCGGCAAACACACTACATCAGACATGGCTTCAGTGGACATTAAGAGATATCTTCGGGAATTTGCAGACAAGTTCAAAACTGAAATATTAAATCAGGTAAAGCAGGATATGAGTAGAAAGATCAGGTAAATATTTACATAAGCATGGTGAGGGATGTCAGTACCCTATTGTCACAAATAGATCAACTAGACAAAAATATCAAGGAATAACAGAGTTGAAGCAAAACTTTAAACAGACTTAATAGATATCTATAGAATATTGCATCAAACAACAACAATATACATATTCTTTACTACCCATAAAGTATGCTAAAGAAAATGCAGAAGAGTTTAAATTATCCCATGTACATTAGCAACTCATAGCACAACAAAACTAGAAATCAATGGCAAAAAAGAAAACCACAGAAATTAAACAAACACATGAAAATTAAATAAGGTACTCTTCAAAAGTCAATATGTCACAGTAGAAATCAAGGAATGAATTAGATAATTTTCTGAATCAAATGAAAATAACAGTACAACATACTGGAACTTATGGGGCAATCCTAAGAGGGAAGTTTACAGTTGTGAATGGCCACAACAGAAAAATGGAATTAACCCAAATAAATAAACTAATCCTCCAAATCATGATCCTAGAAAATAAGAGGAATCCAAATCTGATGCTAGTACAACAAAGGAAATCTTACAGATCAGAGCATAAATTAAGGAACTTGAGATTTAAAATGAATAGAAGGAATCAATGAACCAAAAACCTGGTTCTTTGCAAGAATATGCAAAATAGATCCAATTTAACAAAAAAAAAGAAAAAGAAAAAAAAATAAAGGACATATAAAGAAGGTAATAACCACAACAAAAACTACTGAAATAATAAAAATAATAATAATAATAATAATAAAGATTATGGACAACTACTTCAGAAACCTGTAAATCAATAAATTGGACAATGTAGAAATAATAGATAGATTTTTAAATATTTATAAATTAAAACCTGAACCAAGCAGCCATGCAATTCTTGACTAATTCAGTAACAGCCAGTGAAATTGAAGCAGTAATAAAAACTTAAGAAAAGCTCAAGTCCGGATGAGTTCACTGCTGAATTATTCAAAACCATCAGAGATGTTCAAGCACCAGTATTCCTCAAACTTTTTAATGAAATTGATATGTAAAGAATACTCTGAATGCCATTCTTGGAAGCTAATCTTACCCTGATTCCAAAACCAAAAGAAGGACCCAACTAGAAAAGAGAACTGTAAGTCAATCTCCAATGACCAAAAACATTAAAATTCTCAGCAAGATATTCACAGAAAGAATGCAACATATAAGCCTGGCATGGTGATATACACTTACAATCCCAGCACTCAGAAAACTGAGGCAGGAAGTTCACTGCAATTTCAAGTCCTGCCTGTGCTTCATAGTGAGATCCTGGCTAAACTACAAAAAAGGCTCTGTTTTAACAAATAAAATAAATTTAAAAAATAAAAACATGTGTAACAAAGACATTATACATCATGACCAAGTAGGATTCATCTGGGGGATCAACAATCCCAAATCAATAAATGTAGCATATTGCATAAATAGAAGCAAGGACAAAATCAAATGATTATCTCAATAGATGTAGAAAAAGCTTTTGACAAAATCCATCATGCATTCATGATAAAATTTGGATATTTACTGTATTTTTCAGTCACACCTTGAAACATATGAAGAGAGTAATAATAATCCTTTATTTTTTGCACCTTCATCTTTCTACAACTTATACCAACTTACAATAAGTAAAAGTGAGAATGATACACAAAAGTCACCTCTAAAATCTAGTGACTTTTTACTCAATAGCAAAGAATATTTTCTCTATGGACAAAGGAGACTTTCAATTTTGACTAAAGAACAACCAAAGCAGAGTGTAGGTTACATTCCAAGAAAGAAGGTAGCAGAAAATCAAGTTGTTTATGCCACTTTCCCCAAAAGTAGACATAAAATGTGTGAGAGGGTTTAAATTATAACAAATGGCAAGAAAATAATGCAACTATCTGAGAAATACTGTCCAGACCAAAATATATTAAATAAAATTTAAATTATATAAAATAAACACACTTGTGAAATCTCTAGCCAAGTAAGAAATAGAATATAACATTGAAATTAATAAAATGAATTTTTATGAATAAGCAAAAAATTTTTCAGAGTACAGGAACAGATAATGGATAATGAAAGCAAATAAAGTAACAAAATCTTTGCCCATACATACATGAAAAAATTAAAAAGAACACAAAAAGTAAACCAAAAAAAATTAATAATAACATATCATTTATCTTCTATGAAGCTCTCAAACATGAAAGCATAAAAGAGAAATGTGCAATATTCACTATTGGTGATATTTAGAAAAGTAAACATTAATTCTTGCTTTTTTCAAAGTTATAGTATATACTTTCCAGAAATGAATGTGACAATAAATACATAAGGTCTTACTTATGTACACATACTTAACAAGCAATTTCTCTACTAAACTTTATCTCCAGAAAACTATCAAGAAAGGAGTAGGACCATAGGGGCCAATAGCCTTTGCCTAGTGTGACCTGCTGTCATCCAAGAACTCTCACGGAGGCCTGAGAGGATTGGGTGTCTGAACCTAGCAACCTTCAGTTATCCAGGAACCCTCAGTGAGACCTGTGGGGACTAGGAGCTCACCTCCAGCCACCCACCTACACCCAGCAACCATCTCTGAAACCCACAGGGACCAAGAGTCTGTGCCCAGTGACCTGCAGTCATCTGGGAACTCTCAGGGTGGCCCACAGGGATTGGGAGCTTGCTTCCAACATCCCACAGTCATTGAGAAACACTTAGTAAGGCCTGTGGGGACTGGAAGTCTGTATCTAGTGACCTGTTCACACCCAGGAATCATTTCTGAGGCCCATGAGGCCCAAAAGTGTATACTAAGCAAACTGCAGTCATCTGGGAAGAAAAAATGAGGCCCACAGGGACTGGGAAGCTGTGTCCAATGACCTGCCCACACCCAGGAACTGTAAGTGAAGCTCATGGTGCCTGGGAACCTGCACCCAGTGACCCATCCACACCAGGGCACCATCTCTGAGGGCCACAGGGATTGGGAGTCTATGCCCAGTAAACTGCAGTCATCTGGGAACCTTTAGTGAGATCAATAGGGACTAGGAGTCCATCCTCAGTGACCCATTCACAATGACAAATCATCACAGAGGCCTGTGGGGACCAGGAATCTGTGTTCACTGACATGCAGGCATCCAGGAACCCTTACTAAGGCCCATGAGTATTGGGAGTCTGTACACAGAGACCTGCAATAATATGGCTATTGCGAGTCTGTATGCAGAGACCTTGGTGAGGCCCTCAGGAACTGAAAGACCACCCTGAATGACCCATCCACATACAGGAACCATTTATGAAGCCCAAGCAGAATGGGAGTCCATGCCAGAAAGGCACAGTCACCTGGGAACTCTTGGTGAGGCCAATTGGGATTGGGTGTCTGTGCTCAAGGACTTGCAGTCATCCAGTAACCTTTAGTGACACCCATGAGGATGGAAAATCTGCACCCAGCATCCCTCCTACAGCTGGGAATCATTTCTGAGATGAACAAGGACCAGTAGTCTGCCTGCAGGGACCCTCACTCATCTGGAAACACAGCAGGGAAAAGGAAGTTGCTCAGTGACCTTTCCACACCCAAGAAAAGTAGTTGAAGCTCTTGTAGACAGGGAACCTGCACCCAGTGTTATGGTTTGTTTTTTTATGTCTCCCAGGCATCATGCAATCATGGACACAGAAGAGTCTGATGTTTGTGATTTGTTCACTGTCTAGCATTGGGATTGGTGGTGTAAGTGCTACGTTCTCCCAGGAGTGGAGCTGGGAGACAGTGTAAGGGTGGGAAGAAGGTGTTGCTTCTCTCTCTTTTACTGTTTGAGCTTGCTCTTTGGGACTGGCAATTAAACACTGCACCTTAGTCATGTCATTTTGCTTTGGAGCCACCTGAGTATGGACTGAAACATCCAACCTGTAAGAAATAAAACTTCCCTTGCTTCACTTTGAATGCCAGGTATTTTTTCTCAACAAGGAGAGTTACAAGTAACTAAGACACCCAGTGACCTGTCCATACACAGAAACTATCTCTAAAACCCACAGGGATTGGGAAACTAGGACCAGAATCCTGCAGCCATCAGAATACTCAGTGAAGACCACTGCTAAATGGTCTGCCAGTGCAAGAAGTAACTAGGACATGATGTCTGGCTGAGTTGGAGGAACACAGGAAAATGCCAAAACACAACAAAAAACAGAATCTCAAATTTCCAGCCCATGCAGATCAAGTACAGGATATATAGACATGGATGAATTTAGAAATCACACACTTGAAACTTCTGAAATGATAGTAAGGTAACTAAAGAAACAATTCCAGGAAGTTGTTGTGAAATCAGATCAGAAACAATATATCAGGTAAAAACAGAAGTGATAAACATAATGGAAGAATTCATGAGTATAACCAAAGAAGACAGGGACAAATATAATAGAGGAGCATAGGAAACTGATGGAAACCTTGAATAAAGAATGCAGTAAACATTTGGAATACACAAAACAGATTCAAGGAGATATTGAAGAAATAAAAATTTCATTGAATGCTAACAAAATTGAAGACAATCTCAGACCTTGAAGACAACATTGTGGCTTGTGATCATGAAAGGAAATATCTCTTAAAAATAATGAGAAATCTGGAAATACCAATTCAACAGGAACAAGATGATGCAAAGAGAAACAATATAAGGCTGATAGGTGTCACCAAAAAAGAGACAATGAAAATAAAGTAAAAAGACTATTAACATAAGTGATAGCAAAAAATTTCCCAAGCATGGGGAAAAAAACCTGACATACAGATAATGGAGGCATATAGAATTCCAATTAGCAATAACCAAAACAAATATACAGTTCAACATACAATAATCAAGATCTCAGAAATTCAGCATAAGAACAAAATACTAAAAACTACTACAGAAAAGAAGCAGATCACCTACGAAGGTAAACCTATCAAATCATGGCAGACTTCTCAACACAAACCATCAAAGTCAAGAACAGAATGGAGTGAAGTATTGCAAGTCCTGAAAGAAAGCACCTTCTAACCCAGATTTATGTATCCTGAAAAACTATCTTTAAAAATCAAGAGAAATAAGATACTTCCATGACAAAGAACAACTGAAGAACTTTGTGACCACCAAACCAACCCTACATTGAGTATTGAAAGACATTCTACAAAGAGATAAAAATGACCACAATTCCAAGAACAGTAGAAAGAAACCAATGAGTAGGACAAGCAGTTTAACAGAGGGGAAAAGTAGGGAACCAATAGCAGAAAGATAACATGATAAAGATAAGCCTATATACCAGTTATAACCATTAATGTAAATGGAATCAATTCAACAATCAAAAGAAACAGACTGGTAGAGTGGATTGAGAAACAAAATCCAACAATATGCTGTATAGAATAAATATATAAAGCTCAAAAGAAATTTCATAGACTGAAAGGCAATGGATGGAAAAGACTACTCTATGTGACAGGAACCAAGAAGAAAGTAGGGGTAACTGTTCTGCTTGCACATAATACAAACTTCAAACAAAGAATTATCAAAAAGATAAAGAAGGTCAGCACATATTTGTTAGGGGAAAACTTCAAGAGGAAGAGATAACAATAATAAATATATATGCACCAAATATGGAAGAGCCTACCAGGAAAGACAGATATTAATAGACATGAAAAATCAAATAAGCTATAACATGATTATAATGGGGGACCTTAACACCCCATTGTCACAAAGAGACAGATCAATGAGGCAGAAAATCAGTAAAGAAATAAAATAACTGAATCAAACTTATTAAAAATTGAAATTACTAGATGTGTACAGTGTTCCACCCAACATCAGAGGGCATGTTCTTCTCAGCTACACATGAAAAATTCTCTAAAATAGACTTTATACTAGCCCATAGAGCATAATTTAATAAATGCAAATAGATTAAAATTATCCCATGCATATTAACTGACCATAGTGCAATGAAATTGGAAATTAATGACAAAAGAAACTGCAAAAGCTCCATAAGCACATGGAAATTAAATAGCACCCTACTGAACAACCAATTGAACACAGAAGAAATCAAAGAAGATATTAAACAATATGTACAATTAAATGAAAATGCAAATACAACTTACTGGAACCTGTGGGACACAATGAAAGCAGGTCTCAGAGGTAAATTTATAGCACTTAATTCTCAAATCACAAAAAACAGAATGAGCACAAATAACCTAATGTTGAAACTCAAACTACTAGAAAAATAAGAACAAAACAAGTCTAAAACCAAAAGAGATAAAATTATAAAATTCAGAGCAGAATTGAGACATAATTGAAGCTAAAAGAACCATACAAAGAATTAATGAATCAAAAAGTTGGTTCTTTGAAAGAATAAAATTGATAAAACCCCTAGCCAATTTTATCAAAAAATTCAATAAAATTGATAAAAACCCCTGGCCAATTTTATCAAAAAATTGGTTCTTTGCAAGAATAAAATTGATAAAACCCATAGCCAATTTTATCATAAAAAGAAACAAAAACCTCAGATTCATTCAGTAAGGAATGAAAAGAGTAAAATCATTACAGTTTCTGTGGAAATATAGAAGATCATGAATACCTACTTAGAAACCTTATTCTCATGGGATCTAAATGCATAATAATGGGCAGATTGCTAGAAATATATGAATTATCAAAGCTGGATCAAGAAGATATGAAACTTCTGAATAACTCAATATGAGTTAATGAAATTAAAAACTTTTTAAAAACTTATCAAGAATTAAAAGCCCAGGACCTGATGAAATCACAGCTGAATTCTACAAGGTATTTAGAAATCATTTCATACCAAATATTCCTCAAACTTTGTAATGAAATGCTAAGAGAAGTTATTCTCCGTAATTCAGTCTGGGAGGCAAATATTACCCTGATACCAAAGCCAGATACAGACCCAATCAAAAATGAAAATTAAAAGCCATCTTTCTAGTGAACATGAAAATTAAAAGCCATCTCTCTAGTGAACATTTCTGTAGGTGAAAAAATCTTCAATAAAATACTGGCCAACAGAATGGAGGAAATAATCAGGAAGGTTTTACACCACAACCAAGTGAGATTTATCCCAGTAATGCAGGGATGGTTCAACATACTGAAATCAACAAATGTAATACACCAAATTAACAGGGTGCAAAAGACAAAACTCACATGATCATCTCAATACATGCAGCAAAAACTTTTGATAAAATCCAACACTCATTCATGGAAATAACCCTAAAAAATTGAAGAGATGATATTTACCTCAATCTGATAAAAGCCATGTATGACAAAACAATAGTCAACATCATACTAAATAGTCAAAAGCTGAAAGCTTTTACTCTAAAATCAAGAACAAAACAAGAATGTTCACTATCACCACTAATATTCAATATACTTTTTGGAAACATTAACCAGAGCAATAAAACAAAAGTGAGATATAAAAGCAAAAACTATAGTAAATGGAGAAGTTGAATTATCAATGGCAGATGACACAATACTCTCATAGAAGACCCCAAAAACTCCACCAAAAGACTTCTAGACTTAACAAGCAAATTAAGGAGCATAGCTGGGTACAAAGTCAATACACAAAAATCAATAGCATTTCTGTACACCTTCAACAAACTCACTGAGAGAGAAATTAGAGAAACCACACCCTTCACATTAACATCATAAAGAATGAAATACCTAAGAATCAGTATAGCTAAGGAAACAAAAGGTTTAGACATTGAAAATTACTGTACTCTGAAAAAAGAAATTGAAGAGGAAATCATAAAATGGAAGGATATTCCTTGCTTATGGATACGAAGAACCAACATTTTGAAAATGACCATATTCTCAAAATTCTTATACAGATTTAATGCAATCCCAATCACAATACCATTAGCATACGTCAAAAATCTACAGAAAATATCCTCAACTTATATGGAACCAAAATAGATCTAGAATAGCAAAGGAATTCTGAGAAACAAAGGCAAGGAATGAGACATTTCAATACCAGTCTTAAAGTTATACTCCAGAGCTGCTATAATAAAATCATCATGATCCTGGCAAAAAGAAACCCTAGACCTAAAGACCAATGGAACAGAATAGAATATAGAAACACAGCTACAGGTACACTCAGCCACTTTAGCTTTGATTAAGAAAGCAAGCACATTCACAGGAAGAAATGTCCTTTAATAATTGGTGCTGAAAAAATTTGCTTTCCACATACCATACACTTAAACTAGATGCATGCTTATCACCATGCACTTAAGTCAAAATGAATCAAACATGTAAATATTTAGGGAGAAACACTAAACCTACTGGAAGACAAAGTAGGTAGAAATCTTGAGGGCATAGAAGTAGGTAAAGAGTTCATAAACAAAAACCAAATTGCACTGAAAGTACTTCAAAGAATCAACAACTGGTATCTCATCTCATTGAAAAGGTTTGGTACATCAAAAGAAATTAAAAACAGAGTGAAAAGAAAACCCACATATTGGGCAAAGATTTTGACCACCTGTCCCTGTGACAAAGGATTTATATCTAGAATATATAAACAATTGAAAAAAATCATTCCTAACCAATTTAAAGACCCAATACAAAAATGGGCATCTGAGATGAATGCACAATTCTCAAATGAAGAATTAAGTGGCAAGTAAATATAAGCAAAAGTGTTCAACATCATTGGTCTTTCAAGAAATGCAAATTAAAACAAAACCAATATATCATCTCTTTCCAGATAAAATGGCTAACATCAGGAAATTAACTCATAGCAAATGATGGTGGGTTCTGAGGAGAAAGGAAATCTCCATATTTGGTAAGAGTGTAGACTGGTACAATCACTGTGGAAATCAGTGCAGAGATTCCTCAAATACTAGGATTAGAAGTTCTATGAAACGTAGCTATTCACTTTCTGTTTAATTTCCCAGAAGAACTGAAAACAATATACCACAATGGTATTGTGCACTGATGTTTATAGCTGTGCAATTTGTAATAGCCAGGACTTGGAAACAACCTAAATATCCATCAACTGAGGAATGGATAAAAAGAATGTGGTATTTTACACAATGAAATACTACTCAGCCATAAAGAATTATAAGCTTCAGTCTTTTATAGGTAAATGGATGCAACTAAAAACAATACTCATAAGTAAAATAAATCAGACTTGCATGTGTAAGCACAGTAGTATCTAGTTAGAATAAGAAACTGGAAGAGTAAATAAGATCCAACAGTTACAATAGAAAAAGTAAAAGGGAAATAAACTGCTCAAAGGGAAATTATACTGTTTGATCAATGTTGCATGCCTCTGTCAGCCTGAGCAATTACTTTGAGGATAACTATATTCAATATAACCATTGTTAAATTCCAACCATATTTCTTTGAAATCCTACATCTCTATTGTTTTGTTGTTGTTGTAATTTTGCTTTTGTTGTTGTTTTTTGTGTTTAAAATAAAAAATAGAGAATTAAAACATGTATAAAGTTAAAAGTCTTTACACTGCTTATAAAAGCACACAAAAAACAGAACTCTTAAATGCCTATGTACAGAGACTTGGATAAATAATTCATAATACTCCAAGTAAGAGAACATTTAAAAGATATTAATAAATGATAATGTTTTTAGTGATTAAAGTTCACTGATGAGAAAAAACTGTCAGCAATGCAATTTTATATGATAAAAACAGTTTGTTAACAATCTTGTAAAATGTTTTGTGAGGTTTTAAGGATTTCACAAAATTTTTAGTTTTATCTGAATTTTTTAAGCATTTAGTTTACTTTGCCCATCCACTCCATCTTTTTACTATCATCAGATTTATTTATCTTACAAATATTAAAAAGTTGTTTTATATACATGTAAATTAATAGGTAGACTAACAGACCAAAAAACATATAAAACACATAAGACAATTATATTGAATCAGGGCAGAATCCCAGCACACAGAAATGGACTTTGAGCCTGCTCCCAGGCAGTACCAGCCTGGGGTGCACACAGAGACAGGGGCCCAACCAAGACACAATCAGCGACCACCAAGCAGGGAGTGGGACACAGATTCCAGCCTTGGGTCCTCACCACATGCTCTGGCAGAACCCAAGTGCATGAAAAGTGACTTTGAGCCTGCTCCCAAGCAGTAAGACCACATGCTGTGTCCCAGACCGCCCCAGGCCGCACACAAGGATGTTGGCCCAACCGGGCCACAAACAGTGAATGCCAACCAGTGACCAGGACCCAGATTCCACCTCAGGCCCTGACCATGCACTCTGATGGAATCCCAGCACATGGAAAACACTTGGAATTTAGCTCCCAGGCAGTAAAGCTTGGACGACAGTGGATTAACTGTGACAGTGTGGTGAGTATGACCCTAAGATAGAGGTGTTTAGTGGGTAAAAAGGGCTAGTAGTAAAGCCCTCTCCAACTAACTGTAAGACCTTCTTGAGTCTGAAAAGAGTGTGGGTGACCCCCTCCTACACACAGAAAATATCAGGCAGAGTGCAAACGTCAAAATGAAAAAGCAAAATGCAGTCTCAAACATCTAGTCAACCAGAAGCAAGTGCAGGAGATATTGAAATAGAGGACCCCAAAAGTAGCACACTGGGAATCTCTGAAAAGATAGCAAGTAAAATTAAAAAAAAAACAACTCCATGAGGCTACATAGGAAATCAAATTAGAAGTATGCTCTCACATAAAGACAGAAATAACAACCGTGGTAAAGGAGTTGCTGAGTGCAGCTAAAGAAAAAATTAAGAAAAAAGTACAGAAGCATGGGAAACTGATTGAAACCTTGAATGAACAATAT
The DNA here is from genome assembly GCA_004027455.1 of Hydrochoerus hydrochaeris. Classification (NCBI taxonomy): domain Eukaryota; kingdom Metazoa; phylum Chordata; class Mammalia; order Rodentia; family Hydrochaeridae; genus Hydrochoerus; species Hydrochoerus hydrochaeris. Next base: position 15,185 of record PVLA01000007.1, read on the forward strand.
AGAAAACATGCAGAATTCATGAAACAAACTGAAAGAGATATCCAAGAAACAAAAAATTATATTCAAAGCTTGCAAAATGGCTTAAATGAAGCTGAGGATAGGATTTTGTACCTTGAGGACAGGATCACAATTAGTGATCATGAAAGGATAGAACTTTTAAAAATAACAAAGCAGCATCAAGTGACAATCCAACAGCTTCAAGATGATGCCAAAAGCAACAATATAAGATTAATAGGCATCACTGAAGAGACAAGAGTCAAAGCAAATGATGTAGCCAAAATTATTCACAGGAGTAATACAAGAAAATTACCCAAACATGGGGTAAGAAACTGAGACACAGATAACTGAGGTATATATAATACCAAACAGTCACAATCAACATAAATCCACATCCAGACAGATAATAATTAAAATCTCAGACGTGCAGCATAAAAACAGAATACTAAAAGATGTTAGAGAAAAGACACAACTCACCTACAAAGGAAAGCCCATTAGAACCACAGCAGATTTTATAGCACAAACCCTTAAGTCAAGAAAAGCTTGGAGTGAGGTATTTCAAGCCCTAAAAAAAACCCTTTCAACCTAGATTGATGTACCCAGCAAAATTTTCATTCAAATTTAATGGAGAAACAAGATATTTCCATGACAAAGAACAACTGAAAAAAATTAATGTCCACCACAACAACCCTAGAAAGAGTACTGAAAGACATACTACACAGAGATAAAAATGACCACAATCCCCAAAACAACAACAGAAAGAAACCACCAGGTAGGATTAGCAATTTAAAAAGGGGAAAAGCAGAAAGCAAACAACGGAACATGACATGGCAAAGTCAAGCCAGTACATATCAGTGATATCCATAAATGTAAATGGCCTCAATTCACCTATAAAAAGAAATAGACTGCCAGAATGGATCAAGAAACAGGATCCCACAATATGCTGTATACAAGAAACACATCTGACCCAAAAGGAAACTCATAGATTAAAAGTCAAAGGATAGAAACAGTATTCCATGCAACAGGAACCCAGATAAAAGCAGTGGTAGTAATTCTATTTGCAGAAAACGTGAACTTCAAACCTAAAATGATTAAAAGAGATAAATAATTTCACTACATACTCATTAGTGGAAAAATTCAAGAGGAAGAACTAACAATTATGTGTGTATGTATGTATATATATATATATATATATATCACAATTATAAATATATATGCAACAATTATAAATATATATGCACCAAATATAGGAGCACCCAACTACGTAAGACAGATACTAATGCGTGATCTTAACAGGGGAACTTAATAGCTCATTATACAAAGAGATAGGTCAACTAGACAAAAAGTCAGCAAAGAAATAATAGAAATGAATCATACGTGTGAGCAATTGGACTCAGGAGATGTTTACAGAGTATTCCACCCAACCACATCAGAATACACATTCTCCTCAGCTGTGCATGGGACATTCTCCAAAATAGACCATATATTATCCCATAAAATATTCTTAAGTAAAAACAAAGGTATTGAAATAATCCCATGCATAATATCTGACCATAGTGCAGTGAAATTGGAAATTAATGGCAAAAGATATTGAAAAACCTGCATAAATACATGGAAATTAAATAAAATTTTGAACAACCAGTGGGCTACAGATGAAATTAAGGAAGAAATAAAGCAATACCTACAATTTAATGAAAACACAGAGAAAACATACTGTAATCTATGGGATGCAATGAAAGCAGGCTTAAGAGGGAAATATATAGCAATAAATTGCCCTATTAAGAAAACAGAATGAACACAAATAAACAACCTAATGCTCTATCTCAAGCTTCTAGAAAAAGAGGAGCAAGCTAAACCCAAAGCTGATAGCAGAGAGGAAAATGTAAAGATTAGAGCAGAAAACAATGCAATTGAAACTAAAAAAAAATACAAAGGATTAATGAATTAAAAAGCTGGTTTTTTTAAGAGAATAAACAATATTGACAAACCACTAGCTAACGTTATCAAGAGAAAGAAAGAAAAAACCCTATTTCGCTCAATAAGAACTGAAAAGAGGGAAATTACTACAGATCCCATGAAAATTCAAAAGATTAAGAATACCTACTTTGAAAATCTCTACTTACATGGTAGAAAGCACAGAAGAAATGGACAGATTTCTAGATACATATGAACTACCAAAGCTCACCCAAAAAGATAGAGCATTATGAACAATGCAATATCAGCTATTGAAATTGAAAAAGTAACTAAAACTTTACCAACAAAGAAAAGTCCAGGTCCTGATGGATTCACAGCTAAATTCTACAAGAAATTTAGAGATGATTTGATGCCAATACTCCTTAAACTCTTCAATGAAATTGAGAAGAAATCAATCCTCCTTAAGTCATTCCTGGAGAGAAGTATTACTCTAATACCAAAACCAGAGAAAGATCCAACCAAATAGGAAAACTATAGGCCAGTCCCACTAATGAACATTGATGCAAAGATTCTCAACAAAATACTGGCAAATAGAATGCAGCAAATCATCAAGAAGATTATACATCACGAGCAACTGGGGTTCATTCCAGGAATGCAAGGATGGTTGAAAATACTCACATCAAAAACATAATACACCACATCAACAGAGCCAAAAACAAAAACCACATGGTCATCTCAATAGATGCAGAAAAAGCTTTCAACAAAGTCCAAAACATGTTCATGATAGAAAAAAAAAACCTTCAGAAACTTGGAATACATGGTGTCTACCTCAACTTATAAAGGCCATCTAGGACAAAGCAACAGCCAACATTATACTAAATGAACAAAAACTGAAAGCTTTCACTTTAAAATCAGGAACAAGATAAGGTTGTTGACTATCACCACTCCTTTTCAATATAGTTCTGGAAACACTAGCAAGGGCAATTAGAGAAGAGAGAGAAATAAAAAGAATAAAGATAGGAAAGGAAGAAGTTCAATGATCACTATTAGCAGATGACATGATACTCTATATAGAAGACCCAAAAAACTCCATTAAAAGACTACTAGAGCTAATAAAGAAGTTCAGCAGTGTAGCTGGATACAAATTCAACACTCAATAATCAATATCATTCCTGTACACAAACAAAAAACTCACCAAGAGAGGAATTATGGAAATATCGCCCTTTATTATAACATATAAATAAATTAAACACTTAGGAATCAACCTAACTAAAAATGTAAAAGACCTATATGCTGAAAATTATACTACAATGTAAAAGGAGATGGAAGAAGATATTAGAAAATGAAAGGATATTCCTTGCTCTTGGCTAGGAAGAACCAACATTATCAAAATGGCCATACTGTCCAAACTGTTATATAGATTTAATGCAATCCCAAACAAAATACCATTGAAATACCTCACAGATCTAGAGAAAACACTCCTAAAATTCATTTGGAAACAAAAGAAACCTAGAATAGCAAAGGCAATTCTGGGCAACAAAGGCAAGGCAGCAGGCATTTCAATTCCTGACTTGAATCTGTACTACAAAGCCATAGTGATAAAATCAACATGATACTGGCAAAGAAATAGACCTGAGGATCAATGAAACAGATCAGAATTTTCAAGCACAACTACAAAGACACTCAGCCACCTGATATTTGACAAAGTGGCTAAATATGTTTACTGGAAGAAGGATATCCTCTTTAATAAATGGTGTTGGAAAAATTGGTTCTCCACATGCCGTAGACTGAAACTAGATCCATGCATATCACCATGCACAAAACTAAAGTATAAATGGATCAAAGACCTAACTATTAAAACAGAAACACTAAACCTATTGGAACGCAAGTTAGGTAGAAGTCTTGGAGACATAGAGGTAGGCAGAGAATTTACGAACAAAATGCAAACTGCACGGGAAACACTTCAAAGAATTAACAACTGGGATCTCATATTATTGAAAAGTTTCTGCACTTCAAAGGAAATCACCAACAGACTGAAAAGAAAACCCACAGAGTGGGAAAAAATTTTAACCAGCAACCCCTCAGACAAAGGACTTGTGCCCAGAATATATAAAGAATTGAAAAACATCAAGCCCCCCAAATTCAAAGACCCTCTCCACAAATGGGCATCTGAGATGAACACACAGTTCTCAAAGAAAGATATACAAATGGCAAATAAATACATGAAGAAATGTTCACCATCACTGGTAATTTGAGAAATGCAAATTAAAACAAAATTGAGATTTCACCTCACTCCAGAAAGAATAGCTGCCATCAAGAAACCAACTGATAACAAATGTTGGCAAGGTTGCAGGGGGAAATGAACACTGCTCCACTGTTGGTGGGAATGTAGACTGGTGCCACCAGTATGGAAATCAATATGGAGAATTCTCAGAAGACTAGGATTGGAAGTTTCATTCAATCCATCTATTGCCTCCTCGGTATATTCCCAGAAGAACTGACAAGTTCATATCACAGTGTTATATGTGAACCCTTGTTCATAGCAGCACAATTTGTAATAGCTAAATCTTAGAAACAACCAAGATGCTCATCAACTGCAGAGTGGATGAAAAAGATGTGGAATTTTTACACAATGGAATATTACTCAGCTATGAAATAGGATGAACTGGAGGCCTTCATGGATAAATGGAAACAACTTGAGACTATCCTCATTAGTGAAATAAATAAGAATCATATTTATAAATATGACATTGTGTCTCTAGTGTAAAAAGTGATAAGAAGTATAAGAGTAATAAAACCCAAAATGTGTAATTGCTATTGTAAAAAAGAGAGGAAAGGAAAGGTCTCTAAGGGATATAACTGCATGTATGTTTGAGTGTGTAAAATAGATGGCCATATTGCTGAATTTTTGTTGGATCTTTGAGCAGATCTGTTTGCAGTCTTACTGTTTGTCTATTCTGTATCCATTAATTTTGTAACTTGAACAACTACATCCAAAGTGACAATATGTAATATATCAACTTGTGATTTCTTAATCTTTTTTCTTTTTTCTTTTAGAATTCTATATTATTGCTACCCTTTATTTCTAAAAGGACAATATGTAATTTATCAACCAGTGATTTCTTACTATTTATCATTTTTTTTGAAATTCTGTAATATGTTTTTTCCATTTATATAAGAACTCCAAAAATTATATTGAATCTAAGTTTACAGTATTATATACATTGTACATGCTGAATTTCAATATTTTTGTTTTTTCCTATCATCTGTCTTTTTTTAAATTTTTATTTAAAGAGAAATAAAAGCATGTAAAGGGTAGAGATAATACAGAATTCCAGAAAAAAGATAGACAATAAGAAATCACTAGTTGATAAATTAAATATTGTCCTCTTAGAAATAGTTGTTCAAGTTACAAAATTAAAGCATACAAAGTAGATCATCAAACAGTGAGAGTGTAAATGGCTATGCATACATGAGTCTCTACATGTATTTCTATCCTTTTTGTAATAGAGGGAAAAAACAAAACTTAGTAAGACAAAACAAAACAAATTCCTATAAAAACATGAAACCAAAGTCGTACAAAACCACAGTACAAGGTGATCTACATTGATTTCTGTATTGTTTTTTATTATCTTCAATAGAATTGCCTATATCATCAGGCATAAATGAATTGAATATAGCAGTACATAACAATATTAGTAAAAAATAAAACATTGTAGACAATATAAAACTTCAAAGGCAGGTAATAATCAAACCAGAGTGGATATTCTAGTGAATCTTGTCATCTTAAGTACAGTTTCCTATACTCTCAGACTTGATACTATCAATCCCAACAGCTTTGAATAAAATCTATCAATACAAAACAGTGATCTAACAAACCAGATTTGATTACAATCAGTTATGGTAAAACAGTGTAGCTATTACAGAGCTTTAGATTGACTTAATAGGAAATTAAGGATGATTACCATACTATATCCTGTTAGTTTCAGGATTACTGTTTGTACCCTCAAATCTAGTGCAGGTAGAATGACTAGAACAGAATATAATACATCTAAGCAGAGTAGTGTGAGTAATGTGGGTTTTTAAATCCTGGTGCACTATTAACAATATAGTGTATAAAGTCCATCTATGTTAGAGATTATAGCCAACCTTCTCTGCCTCATTTCTGCTATGGTATTATTCTGCCTGTTTGTCTACTTTTCTTCTTCATTCTACTGCCTGCCCCACTCATTGAGGCCTTTCTGCCACTGTTTTTAAAATCCTGGTATTTTTTTTCTCTCTTTCTCTAGAATGCCCTTCAGTATTCTCTGTAGGATTGAGTTGGTGGTCACAAATTCCCCCAGTTCCTCTTTGTCATGGAAGCATCTTGTTTCTCCATTAATTTCTAGTTACAGTTTTGCAGGGTACATCAATCTGGGATGGAGGTTATTTTCTTTCAGGGCTTGGACTATTTCACTCCTAGCTCTTCTTAATCTGATGGTCTGTGTCGAGAAGTCAGCCATGATCCTGATGAGCTTACCTTTATAGGTAATCTGTTTCTTTTCTCTGATGGCTTTTAATGTTCTGTCTTTATATTGAATTTCTGGCATCTTGATTATTATATGTCTGGGTGTAGATCTGTTTTGGTTGTAGCTGGCGGGGGTTCTGAATGCCTCACATAACCAAATGTCATTTTCTTTTCCCATGCTTGGGAAGTTTTCCTTAATTATTTCCTTAAATAGCCTTTGTAATTTTCCTGTATGTATTCCTGCTTCTTCATTCTCATTACTTATTCTTAAATTGTAGATTCTCTTGTCATCTTCTAGCCTTTGTATTGTAACTGCCTGTTTCCTTTTTATTTTTTAAAAGATCTTTCCTTTCATAATCACACATTGCAAACTTGTCTTCAAGTTTTGATAATCTATCCTCAGTTTCTTTTAAGGCATTTTGCCAGCTTTCAATGGAATTTTTAATTTCCTGGTAGTCTCTTGGAATCTGCTTCATGTATTATATATTTTCTTTATATTCTTTGTCAAATATTTCTCTCCTTTTTTTGTGTTCCTCCCTTTTTTCATCTGTATCATCCTGAGAGATGCTCCCTGAGAGCATTTCTTTTATTACTCTACTCATATCTTGCTTTACCTGATTTACTATTTCAGTTTTGAGCTCATCTACAAGGTCCCGAAGATATCTTTTAATGTCCATTGAAGCCATGCCTGCTGTTGCATGTTTGCCGCTCTCAGTCGCCCTTGTTTTTCCTTCTCCTGGATCAGGGCTCTCAGGGTTCTGTGCTGGGGGCCTCTTCCTGCCTCTCTCTCCTGTTATGGTCCTGATTTTCTCCACACAGGTCAAATTGCACGTCCTAGTCCCCTTTCCTGTTGGCCATGCCTCCTCAGAAGCACGTTTGTGAAGGTCCTCCCCTCTCTGCTGACTGCTCTTATCACTGAGGTGAAAGCAGTGGCTGCCTAAGCCTGTCCCTCCCCACCATGCCAACCAAATTGCAGAAGCCTTCCCCTGGTTAGTGCTTGCTAGGTGCAGGGAATCAATTTGGGATGGCTCATTGGGTCCCAGCCAGGGGCATGGCCCAGTCCAAGCAAATCCCATGAATCTGCTTTGGGGAGGGAGTAACCAACTGAAGTCACTGTTGCTCCCAGTTCAGGCTCCTCCTGCCAGATTCCAACATGTCACCCATTTGATCCCACCCTTCCCGTGGGGGGAGTCCCAATCCCAGTACCAACCGTGGATCAATGAAAGTCCCTTTGCTAGCTCCGCTCTCCATTGGGCCCACCAACCCCCAACTTCAGTGCTGCTCTGCTTCCTGTGAGTTGTGGTGGGAACGAGTTTGGGCAGCTCTGCCAGCCGTGGTGGATTCAGGCTGGTGCAAATTCAGTCTGCTACAAAATTGGCGGGTCGCAGTGAAAACACTGTGTCCAGCTGTTCCAGTTGTAGTCCCAACGTATTTGATGAACTTTTTTGTTTTAATTTCTTCCTGTGTCAAGAGGATCCATCTCCCTCTGTCTGGGTTTCTCCAGGGTGTTTTATTCTGGTGTATGAGTTGTGTCTCCCGGGAGGCTCTGTTTTTTGTTGCTTACTGATAGGCCATCTTGTCTTCCTTCCCTATCATCTGTCTTTTATTTTTTGCTTTTTTTTAAACAATCACATTCTCACAGAAGAGAAGCCATGCAATATTTAAGTTTATGTGTCTGATTTATGTCACTTAAAATTATAATCCCAAGACATATTCATTCATGTACAAAATGTGATGGGGAAAATGTATCCCAATTTGTTAGATATCAGCTGTGAAGAATTCATGTCTCCCAAATATCAAATAGTGATTTTGAGAACAACAGTGGTTAAGAGCAAGAAAGGTTTATTGAAATCTGAGAGACAGGAATGTGATCCCAAAATGGTTTGCTATTGAGATGCTACATTAAGGATAATTTATACAGAAAAATAAAAACATAGGTAATACATAGGTCACACTGCAATCAACCTATAGGTTTACAACTGTCACTCAGCTAATATTGATCTAATGGGAAAACAAGTCACATAGCAAGGGTGTATGGAAAAAGCAAAGCCATTCTTGGAAAGAATGCCATTTATCTCAAGAGAGGCTCAAAAGCCTCACTATTTCATCTCTATCCTGAGGTCTGGTTCTATTCAAATTTACCTCCAGCCACAATCTTTGTCTCTCTCATCTTGTGTGCTAACTTGCTTGACAGTCCAATCCCTATTTGACTCCATATTAACTTGTAGCTAACTTAGCTGTCTATAGTGACTCAAGAATATTCTTTTTGGAAGAGTAGCATGCCATTGTGTATAAATCACACATTTTCTTTGCCCATTCATCTGTTAATGGACATATATATAGTGCTTACAAGATTTAGTTGTTATGTGTAGGGCTCTTACATACATGTGTATGCATATATGACTTTGGTATGATGTTTTTAACTCCTTTGGAAAAATTCCTAGAATGAGGATAGCTATTTTTTAAACTAGAAAATATCTAAATGCAACAAAATTTGCTTAGTCATATGTAGTTAAGAGTAAAGATAGACTTTTTAGGACTATAGCATTGAGATTAAAACAGTCTGCATCAGGACATGGTTCCTCAAGCCTATAATCTCAGTATTTGGGAGACTGAGGCCTGAGGCTCACTGTGAAATACAGGCTAGGCTGTTCTACATAATGAGTTCAGAGGTCACCCAAATTGCATAGTGTGATTCTGTCTCAAAAAATCAAAAGGAAGAAGTGTCTTAAAAAGGTTTTTTTAACAGCATTATGTATTTAATAAGCATGCTGCCAAGGAAAATCCTACTGGAATTCAGGTAGAATCTTAATTGCGGTCTTAGGAGAATTTGAAGACACAGAACTAGTCAAAAAAGTAACTTGGCTCTTGACTAGCACCAGGGCCTGAAGGAAAGCATTAAAAGAAAAGTTCATAAACACAACGCTCTTCTGACTTGAATCTAACCATGATTAGTGCACAATGCTATTATTGGTTAGAAACCTACTAGATCTAAATTCAGACTTTGAATAATTTTAGAAGATAGATGAAAGTTTAAGAGAATAATGTATTGAATGTATTTCATCCTAATAACAACCTTATGAGGAAGGAACAATTCTTTTAACAGATGAAGGAACTCTCAAGGTGCAAGGAAAACAATCTCGTACAATTATTCTCAAATAGCTAGTCCAAGGTTTTGAGAATACATGTATACCAGTGTTTCCCAAATTTAACATGAAGCATGTAGAAGAATTAAGAATAGTAGTAGAAGTCACAGTTGGTCTGGAAGTAGATCTTGCATTTTGATTGTTTTAGAATACAGTATTTTCAAACCAGAAAATTACAAATAAAAATTTACATAATCAATTTTTGTGTTTGTTTGCTTGGCTTTGAAAAATAAAAAGTGGGGCTGGGGATTTAGTTCAGTGGCATAAGTGCCTGCCTTGCAAGCATGCAGTCATGAGTTTGATCCCCAGCACCAATTTAAAAAAAACAATTAAAAAAAAGAGAAAAAGTTCTGGCAACACTGATGTCTACATGGCACTGTCTGTCAGGTCTGACCTGAGGAAGTTTCTTGTTGGAGAAGTATGTACCTCTGGTGAATCACTCCTTTATATCACTTGCTCAGTCATTGTACTATTAAAATTAATTACTTCTCTTCTGGAACATACAAAAACCTTAAAAAGTACTCTTAATTGTCTTTAAAATTTGAAACTTGTCTATCTATTATTTTCTAATTCAGATATGACTACTGTGGGGTTAAGATAGCTTTCTAAGTAACCCTGGAACACATTGGGCTTGTTCCTCACTCTGACAAATAAAAAACCCTCTACTAAGCACTATTAAAAATTGGCACTTTGCTAGTGATATGTTAGGAAAGTGGAAGCTAAGGTTACATCACAGCCCAAAAGTGAATTTATTTTTTTAAACATCAATGAGATATCTTGTTGTTTCTCTCAAGATTTCTCTTTAACCACCAACATCCTCATCCCAGATGTCCTACTGGTTTTGGGTACCCAAATCTACCATATCCCAATCCTAAATTTTCTCTTTTCTAAGGCAGACCAACTTAGTTCATTCTTATTTATTTAACTGCACTACTGTATGAAAGCAGTTTCCTCACGACATACATTAAGAACCACTTTCCTTAGGAGGATTATAAATAAATGATTCTTCTCTAATTTTAATCCTGTCTGCTACTTGACAAGTGGATTACTTTATATATATATATATATATATATATATATATATATATATAATTATCTAGCTCAGTCATTTGTAAATGAGATTATAGTAAGTCTACTCCATATCTTAAAAGTATTTCTATTGATGTTGTAACTATTATTGTTATTGTTTTTTGTGTTTCACTGGGAATAGAACCCAGGATTTCTCATATGCTCGGAATGTGCTCTACCACTCAATTATATCCCTAGGCTTTTGAATTTATATTTTGAGACAGTTTCTGATTAAGTTTCACAGGCTGGCTGTTATGGTTTGTATCTAGATGTCCCCACAAAGCCTCATTCTTTTTGGAGGTGACTGGATCTAGAATGTGTAATACTGGATTAAATATGTGATGCTAGAATTGATTTGTGGTATAACGCTAGGCTTAATGGTGGCCTAGCCCTGGTGTGAGTGCTACCTTGACAGAATAGAAAGGACAGAAATTGTACTAGTCTTGTTACTTGCTGCTTTTCCTGACCTCTGCCAGCCATAAACTATTTTTCTTCTCTGATGCCCCTCTTCTAAGATATCCTGCCTTAGAACTAATGGATTATGGACTAAAACCTCTACAATTTGTGAGACAAAATAACCCTTCCCTCATTTAATTTTTGGCCTTGAATATTTTGTCTCAGCAACAAGAAAGGTAGCTAAGAGACTGATCTTGAATTTGAAATCCCACATTAACCTGAGTAAGCAGAATTACAGGTATGTGCCAGTTACCCCTACTTCCGACCAGGGTTAATATTAATAGAAAAATACTCAGTGCAACTTATACACATTTAGAAAATAATACTACATATTTTACTAACTGTATTTTAAAAATGTTCTGAAACCTAGGTTTTCATATAACAAATGTCCTGAGAATGTAGCATGTTCCAAATATTTGTGCCAGATATTTTGTAAACACATTCTGTTTTAATCTCTGTAACTCCCAGAAACAACAGTGATATGCAATTTCCTTAAAGAAATGGAAATTCAGGAAACTTTAATAACTTGCCAAAGACCATATGTCTAACTCAAAATCCAATGTCCTTTTGATAATACCACACTGTTTCTATAGCTCACTTCTCTCATTCATATGCCACATAGCATCCAAATATTAATTTAGAACTCTCTGGATGTAACTAAGGAGGATTATAAAATCATTTGACCTTGCAAAAATATTTTTGGATGTTCATACACAGCCTCAGGGGCAAAAATCCTAATCATCTTGATAGTATTTTGTATAAGGACTTAAAGTATTAAGAAGAATTTGTAACAGAAGTATGATATGTATAAAGCAGTCAACTTTAATTTATAGTGTTTTCTTACTCAGTATTACCATATTAGTACTAGCATCTTACAAACTAGAATGTAACCATAGGAAATTAGGTTGGGAAGTGGGAACAAAATAAAACTGATGATAATTTAATATTCTGGGAAGTATAGTATATTTTGATCAGAAAACTGATGAGATATTGAAGATTGAAGTTCAACAGTGAAAGCTTCAAAATGTATTCACCAACCATTGAAAGCCTCACCAATCACCAAGAATATCTTGATTGATTTATTTGGTTTCTGCTTAAAATGATTTTAAGCTGACATGACTGTAGTCTCAAGAGTGTTCCATTTTCTGCTCTCATCTACTTTGAAGAGGTTGTTTGTGATGATCCTTGAGTGACACATTGGAATGATATAGAGTGATGTAGTAAAAAAAACGAGAACATTTTTCCTTGTGGCATAGTTAGAAACTAAAGAAATTATAACATCCATAAACTACCCCCAGGAAGCATCAGCTCTAGGAGAAATGGCTTTCAGGCCTAATTACTTTAATTAAGAAAATGCTTTGGCATTTAGCAGGGGACTAGAAGACATAGGGATGGGTCACTTAAACTTTTGCTTTTCTCTGTGGAGTACTTTGTAAGTTACTATGAACTCAGACAGGTCTTTAGCATGAAGGGGTTAATACTTATCTATGTATCACAGGCTCAAAAAAATGCATGCTTTCTACATGTTTTAGTCATTTTTCTTCTCCTTTCTCAATCCTCTCCTCAGAAGTCTTTTGCTATCAGTGTGTTTTTAATTTGTTCGGTTGTTGGTTCTAAATAACTCTGGAAAACATAGTCAATTGGCACATTGTCTTGCAGCACAGGAAGAGAGGAATTTGTCCATTTAATAAAACTCTTACCATCATTTCTTCATGAATCTCCTATAGGTCTCAAAACCCAAATGCCTAGAGCTGATACTTCCTGAGGTAGTTTGCTGGTACTAGATTCCTTTCCTTTTTACTCATTTTTGCTTTCATTACTATAAATGTGAATTTAGGATTATATTACTGTCTAAAAGCATGTGTAGTCTATATTTGCTGACTAAAGTTATGTAGTACCTGATTTACATAGTCCTGTCACCAAATGTGCATGTTTTGTGGCTTGACTGAACTAAGTTTTCTCTAGGAATCTGTCTTGTTCCCTTTTAATTGGGTAAGAGGCATCCAGTCAATAAGTCATCACAGTTCTGGGATATTCAACCAAAAGATAAGTTGTGTTTATAGGGGAAAATCCATTTGTTCCAAAGGAAGTGGCACTGGTGCTCACTTAAGACTAGAGATGTCCACCTCCAAAGGGTTCAGATCTGCTTGGCATGCCCAAAGTGAGAGACAGACAGGATTTCTGGAATACTTCCTGTAAGATCTTCACTAATGAAGGCAAAGACACAAGGACAGACCTGCTATCGGGAGATATCCTGTCAGGTCCACACTAGTAGGCATTGATCTAGGGACAGGACTACTAGATCTCAAAGAATTCATCCTTACAAGTTCATACCTCTGGAGTTGAAAGGCTGATACTACCGGGTCACCCTTGGGCAGCCTGGAACATATCATATTTTAATTATATCTTCCTTTAAGAACCAAGAAAAATGACCAGAGAAGCCTTATGTTTAAGCCTTTATAGCCCTCTACCTGAAGCCTGATCTATACCTTAGACATCACCCTCCCTCAAGAGCTGGTGCTGCAGAGAACTCCCACCTGTAAGTTCCTCTTCCCCAGAGGCTTACTCCCCAGAAACCTGCTCAGTAAATAGGAGAGACAAAGGCCTAAGTCTGCCCCATACTGAGTCTAGATCTACTTGCCTTAGGGTCACAGATCCAGGAAACTCAACTCTAAGTCCACCAATGCTCTACTCCTTCAAGAAGTGGCAATTACCAATAGTATAGTCTGGATGTTAGATCCTTTTTCAGTAATGAATATTCAAGAAAAATTGTGTAGGTTCTCTGAGAATCGTAAAAATTTTGCTGACAGTTTCCATACACTAATATAAGCTTTTGCTATGATCTGATGAGATCCTCATCTCTTGTTGCACAGCAGTAGAATGGAAAAGTATGCAGGCCAATGATCAAATCTTTGCACATTCACTCTCTGATAATGAGCCAACTGCTGAGTTATTTTGATCACAACAGGAGCTCAAGTTGAGTTATAACACAGGAATTAGAGAAACAAAAAAGATTATAAATCAAGTCCACAATTTTAGCTGTTATATGACAAGGGATGCTCAAACTTGTGAATTATAACAAACTCAAGTCTATTAAGCTTCAGTGAGAATCCAGTTGCTTTTCAGCTTTGACTTTAAGATATGCTCTGTAAATATAATAATTTAGACTCTGAGTCTAAAGAATATCAGAATATCCTAAAACAGCACTTTATTAGTCAGCTCCAGATGTTAGAAAAAAGCTCTAAAAGTTCCAACTGAACCCACACACCAAAATAAACCAATTGGTCAAAGATTATTCATTGTTCAATAACCATGGTGAAATAGAGGACAAATGAAAACTGCATTAAAAAGGAGGGAATTTAAAGCCCTATTCACCCTGAGAAGGCTCATGAAGCCCCACAACTAGAGGAATCTGAGCTAATTAAAAGAGTGATGGGAACAAGTGAGTGCTTCAAGTGCAAGTGAACAAGCACTGGGCAAAAGAATGCCCTAGGAAACCACGTAGTCCTTGTCAGACCTCTCAGAACAGGAGAGAAGAATCTTGACATGTTACTCTGTGATATTGGTGTGACTTATTAAGATCTAGTTTTTTTTTATTGGGATGAGCTTTCTTCCCAGTTTAAAATTGTTGTGTGCCTTGAGGGAGTTAACAAAACAGTTTTCTTTATCCCTATTTTGAACTGACATTTAAAAGATTTCTGTTTCCAAGCTGCTTTTATGGTGATACCAGAGTATCCCATACCAATAATTGGTAAAGATATACTGTGATACTCTAACATCTGGCAACCTATGGCATAGTTGCTAGAGACTGAACCTGCCTGGCCCAAAGGAACCCTATGTCTCTGCTGTGAGTAGATCATCAAGATGGTATGATTGCACATCAGGGAGGGCTGTCAAGGCCATACCAATAGTCATCCAGCTAAAGAACCATAATCTGTATTATCACAAAAGCCAGAATTTCTTATGAAAGAAGGTATTCTGGGATTAAGTCCATTATTGATGTTTTTGGCTGAAAGACTACTGGTACTCTGCCAGTCCCCATGCAACACACCCATTTTACCAGCAGTTAAGTCATAAGGAGAATAGCTAGTAATAGATCTCAGAGCCATCAATAAGTTAGTAGTATCTATTCACCCATTAGTAGCAGACCCACATACTCTGTTAGCATAGCTCTCAGGAGGCACTAATTGGTTCTCTGTCCTTGATCACAAAGATGCCTTCATTTTTATACCTGAGGAACCTAGCTCTCGACATTTGTTCATGTTTGAATGGAAGAATCCCTAAATGAAACTTCATCAATAATAAAAATTAGATTGTCTTGCCTGAGGGATACAGAGAGTCCCACTCCTTGAATGGGCTGTAGCTCAAGACCTGAGAGATCTAAAATTTAGAAAGAGAGCCTATTACAGTACATAGATGGCCTCCTCATTTGTGGCACCACTAAGGATTTATATGATAAGAAAAACCACTAAAATGCTCAGATTTCTAGCAAAATGAAGTTATAAGGTATCCCTAAAAAGCTCAGATTTCTCAACAAAAGTTGAATTATCCAGGCTATTTATTAACTCAGGGCAAAGACAACTGTGTTCAAGTGGAGCAGAGGCAATTTGTTGTCTGGGTCTAGACAGAATCCAAAGAGCAACTGAGGGCATTTTGGGGAATGGCACGCTCTGCCACATACATATACCCAACTTTGGAGTAATAGCCAAACCGTTATATGAGGTAAATTGAGGACCAGAAGCAGAATGCTTAAAATGGACAACAGCTTCTCGTGAGACATTTAAGGCCTTAAAACATACTTTGATGTGGGTCTCAACATTAGGAATCCCAGATCTAACAAGGCCTTTTTCTCTGCTGGTGATTGAGAGACAGGATGTAACCATAGGAGTGCTAGCTCAATGTCTGAGTTAGACAGACAGTTGCTTACTTTTCCAAGTGACTGGATATAGTATCATGGGGGCTGATCTAACTTCCTGTGAGACATAACTACTTTAGTACTTTCAGTGCAGAAAGCTTCTAAGATAACTTTGGAGTGAAAGGTCTTAATTCTTTCTCCACACCAAGTTAAGGCTGTGTAAGAACTCAGGGAACATTTGTGGATGACAGGAGAAAAGTTCACTAGACCATTCTTATTGAAAACCCATGTGTCTATTTAGTCTTGCAGTGTTTTAAATCTAACTATTCTCTTCCCAGTTAAGCAGCAGATAGAACATGAGTATAAACAAACCATCATCCAAAATTATGCCAACCATTCTGATCTGAGCAACCAGCCATTAATAGAGCTAGTTAGCACATGACTCCCTGATAGCAGCAGTTTCATGAAGGCTATCATTACAGGTGATGCCATAGTCAGCCCCTCACAGGTTATTGAAGCAAAGGAAATTCTCCCTGTGACTTCTACTCAAAAGGTATACCTTGTTGACCTAATCCAGGCTGTCCAATTTGCCCAGGGTGGAAAGTTTAACCTTTTCAGTCCTATATGTACATGAAGCCATCTGGAAAGAAAGAGGACCTTTGAGTATTCACCAGTTTCTAATAAAATATAAATCAGAGATCTTTAACCTTCTAGAGGCAGTAAATCTCCCAAGTAAGGTAGCAGCTGTCCATTGCGAGGGACAGCAGGCCTCCATAGACCTTGTCTCCCATGAGTATTCTAAGGCAGATTCCACTGCCAAATAGTTCATTCACCATACAATACTGTCCCATTAATCGCTCTATCCCTAATCCCATTCTAAGATCTTGACTTATAACCAAGATAACCTAAAAAGTGTTTTGCAATGAGGAAGGAACTCAAAAGGGCCAATGGTGATATATAAGATTCTTGACTGTTCATGCCACAACAATTGCAATGGAAACTCATTAAGTCCCTGCATGATCATTCCACCTGGGATGAGATGCAACCACCACTATGGCTCACAGGCTCTTTAGAGATCCTGGGTTCCATAATGCTGTAATTTTGGTCTGTAAGGCATGTCCTGTATGTGCATTCCATTGTGTAGGAAGTGGATGAAGCTGGAGATTGATTAGATATGTGAGAGTGAGGCAAGCCTTGTTGGAGAATAATGAGCATCCCATACAGACAGGAGTTCCAGGCCTGAAAACATCAAGACCTTAGGTTGCCATGGATGCAGATTACTAGGTAATGGGGTGCCATATGACACTAAGTTTCTAGTGTTTAAATAAATGTGTGACAGTGGTTGAGCAGTTCATTTCCTCCCATCTAGAGATAGGAATCCACCTGACTTCAGCTTTCAACTCTTTTCTTTATTTTCCCATCCTCTTGCCATCCTTCCCCCTGGGACCTTCAAGAACTACACTGGTATGCAGCATTCCATAACCTACAGACTTGTCTTTCTACATTGCCTACACCAGTAAAAAGGATTAGGCCCTCCCCTGGAGAAGATTTGCAAATAGACTTGACCCATATGCCTATTTGTAAGGCATATACACACCTGGTAGGCACTGACACTTTTACTGGATAGATAGAGGTTTCCCTACCAAGTGAAAGCTGGTTCTGGAGGTGGTAAAGTCCTCCTAAAAGAAATGATCCCTGGGTTTGGACTGCCTAGATCAATCCAGTGTGACAATTGACTCTTTTTCACATTGCAGATCACACAGGGAGTTGCCAAGGCACTGGGAATTAAGTATCAACACACTGTGTGGAGACACCAATCACCAAGAGAGGTTGAAAGAGCCAACTAAATTCAAACCACCCATACCCAAGCTGTGTCAGGATACCCACAATTAATGATTAGATCTCTTTCCAATTATGTATCAGTCAGGGTTTTACTAGACAATACAGATAGAATACGAGACATACAAATGTATATGAAATGACAAGATTTGCTTATGATCCTCAGCCACAGAGTCAGATGAAGAAGCATGCAGAGGGTGTCTACACACTGGAGGCTGAAGGATTCAATCCAAGGTCTGGAGTTCACCCTAGTGTCTCGTGCAAGTCCACACCAGCTGATGGGTCTATGACAGAAGGCCAAAGGCTCTACAATGAAAGACTGAAGAATCTATGTCAGAAAGCTGAAGAGTCTACACTGGAAGCCAGGAGATGAGGTCCAAACCAAAGGTAAAGACTGAAGCTTCTCCAAAGAATGGAATGCATAATCTTTGCTCCTCCCCTTTTATACCTCCAGGTGATGAACCACCCTAGGATGGGTCTTCTACACCCTAGGGTATAAAGTTGCTAAACCCATTTAGTTAAACTTCTAAATGTCTCAAGTTGACACAATCAATCACTACAAATTACCTTAATAAAATTCCAGGTAGCCCCCAAGACCAAATTTAATCTCAACCTATTTGAGATACTTTATAAGAGACCCTTTTTGATATCTGATCTACTCACTGACACTGGAACTTCACAAATCCTTCAAAATGTGGTACATATAGGAAATTTCCAATAGACCCTCCAGGAATATGGAAGTGATTGTTCCAATGCCACGGACTAACAGTAATTGTCAATCAAAAATACATCCTGGTGACCAGGTCCTAATCAAGACCTGGAAAGAAGGTGGACACCAGAACAAACTCTGGCCCAAAATAAAAGGCTCTTTCACAACCCTATTAATCACTTCTTTTGCCTTTAATGTACACAGAATAGGTTCACCTGTCCAGAATAAAGCCCAAGCTATGTGCAATAGCAGATGAAGAAGAGAGACCACAAACTTTGTATACCTGCGAATCAGGAGACAACTTCAAGTTTCTTTTCCTAAAACAAAGTACCTCTGCACACCCATCCTCTGAAGGTCTAGAGTTCATACACTGTAATTTCAAGGAAAAGTAATTAGAATTAACATGAGTAAATTCCAAGTTACCACCTCTAATGCAATACATGTCAGAGGGAAAAAAAAGACAGATACATACCTACAACTGTGGTGAGCCTAAATCCAATTGGAACAAAAATCATGACTCAGGACCAAACCCATGTTTTAGTAATTCATGAAGAAGGGTGTGGCTTGGGGTTGTGTGACTGTCAAAATGGCAGGAATCTGTGAATTTTCTGAATTGGGCTAGGTACAAGGAACAATAACACCTCTGAAAGATGCAGAGAGAGGTATGTAGAAAGAGTACTGAGTTCCAGTAATATGTAACCTCTAAATCTGAAGGAATCTGAATTCCTTCAGTTTGAGGAAGTATTCTGTGCTTTGGGTTAGCTGCTTCAGCTCTGGTGCTGGTCTTTATCTGCCCCAGAATATCATAGCCTCATTTTCAAAGCTCTATCTAGCCATCAGTGTGGTGCCATTTGGGCTAGCTCATGTTTAATAGGAGGGAGCCTCAGGCAGGATGCCTACAGATTTGTCACTTTGCTTCAAAGGCTTCACAACTCAGTCCCATCAGCTAGACTCATTTGCATTGCTTTGAGGGGGTTGAGCACCTCCCTAGCATGAGCTCTATACATATCAGTAAACCAGAGCAGGGTGAAATTGAATTAGAATGGAGATAAACTGTGTTCTTTAAAGGGGAGTCTTCTCCTCTGCTCTCCTCCACAAACACCAACTACCTTGTCCAGCAAGCTATATAAAATGGCTTGCTTCCTCTAAGTAAACTGAGTGAGTAGTTTTGCTCTCTTCTTTGCCACACTTAAGGTCCCTGTTCCAAGCTATATCATAACATTTCTGTTTCTTTTGGGATCACCCTGGAGTATTCAAAAACTGCCTCTAATGGAGACAATAAATAGTGACTACATGACACTTTAAAGCTAATTAAATGTTTTTCCTACCATCAACAGCTCCAAAGAACTTGACTGACAGTCTAGATGAACTTGCCCAGAATATTGTCTTCCTTCAAGACCAGACAGACTTACTAGTAACAGTGGCCATACAACATTGGAAGATACTAGTTATCCTAACAGCTGAAATAAAGGGCTATGCTTGTCCCTCAAAGAAAAATGTGCTTTCCTTTTCAGCAGCTTTAAAATAGTAAGAGAGACAGCCCCAGAACTGGTTGACCATGCTTCCAATGTCCACGAAGAACTATTTGAGTCATGTATGTCTGCCAAAAATCTGCAATTGGGTGTTTTGGTGACTGTACTGGACATGATACTTATTAATACTTCTCATAAACCTGCTCTTTAGGTCTTATATATTTAGTCTCTTAGTCAAATTTGTTACATGTTTTACAGCCATCAAACTACTAATGATGACCATAACTCAAAATCAGAACCTGATTCCACATCCAAAGTTTGTCAAGAAATCATTGGAGGAAGCTTTGAACTCTCCTGAACTCATAGATAGGGTCAATGCCTCTATTCAGCCAGAAGTTGCTATAGAAGACAGAAACAAAGAAGTTGAGTTACTCCCTTCCTATCATTTAATTCTAAACAACATCCAATGATTATTCCTGCTTTCTTTATCCTAAGATGTACAAAATAACAAAAGCCAAGAAAATGGAAATGCCCTGGGCAGCAGAGCATTGGCTCTGAGGAGAAAGACTCAGTGAGAAGCACCTAAAGCTCAAAGTGTCTGGTCTTTAAATTCTGAAATCCTGAGTTATTGGCTTTCTTGTCTCTTTTTCTTCTTAATATTACTACCTTTCAGGTGATCTTCAATAAATGTAACTACTTATTATTCACCACTAGGTGTATATATGGCAATTATTTCCTTGTACAGAAGAACCTAAACTATTATTGGCACGTTCAACTGTAATACTTGGATTTCTCCCAATATTACTGAGAAAGATTTTTCAAGGAAAAAAAAGTGTATTTCTACTTAATGTATGGGACCTAAGTTTTCAGTTTGATAGTGCTGTAATATCAGCAAAAAATAGGATACATGGTAATAAGATATATTGCCTATTTCATTTTTCTAGTAATAGTTCTAGAGTCCTCAATACTGTTTGGACTGAAAGTAATAGCAAAGAACTAAATTTCGTTTTTTCCACTTATGTACCTGTATTCACCTGATTTCTAAGGTACTCATCATGTAGATATAAACAAAAACCCTAATCTTAAAAATACTAGAGAATATAATATTTGTGATCAGTCTGTTGCACCTATGTATTTTTGATAAATGACCACTCATTTAAACTGAATCTGAGTAACTTCAAAATATTGTTTAATTCTATAGATTTGTGGACCCCTTGTGAAGGCCTTATGAATTTATCAAACACAGAAAGGATGTAAGTAGGCCCAGATGGTTTCTTCAAGCCTAAAAATGGTAACGATTTCCTGGTCTACCTTCCTCAGTCATGACAACACTATGTAGTCAGAGAAAGGAACAAACATACTCAGTCAAAGTGACTTCAACCTGCTGGAAACAAGAAGTCTGGGAATGTATTAAGAAAACATGCAGGCACAGGAAAAAGCTGAAACTCCTCAAAGGAAAAAAAAAGATCTAAATATGTTGACTAGATCAAGAAGAAAGCTGAATTGCCACCTCTAAAATAAGAAATTTAATAAGCCTGGAGATTCATCTATTTATTTTTTAAGATAATGGTAGTTTAAAAAGAAAGCTTGTCACAGAGATAATGGCAACCTATAGCTATAAAAATGTCAAGGGGAAATCAGGATAACTATTTCCTGAAAAAAATCGTTTGATACTTTGTGAAAGCTCAGTGATAACGATCACCATTATGTCAAATGATAGATATGCACCAAACCATTTTGTGTTATTATATAGGTGTGGGTAACAGTTGTACTATAGTCTATTAATAATTACATTCTTCTAATACAGAACAAAAAATTATTCCCTACAGTGGCAACCTGTTAACTTTGGATTCAAGTAACAGAGTCAGTAATTTTGTTGTTATTCTCTTTTTAAGGAATATTATCCACATTAATCTGAGATATAACTATGAAAGAATAAGGCTAATGTTTTAAAAAATACAAACATAATTACATTTCAATGAATTTTGTACTCTTCAAAATAGTCATCTTGTCTGTGCACATGATAATTATTTCCAATTTGTCCAAGACAAATAATCCACATGTCATTATCAAGAATAGTTAGATTATTCTCCATAAAGTTGACTTACCAAAGGCAGAATACAATATGGATTAATCTGAACAATTTTATAAGACTTTTCACAGATATTTATAACTCAAGATAAATCCTAGGCGGAACCATGTGTTGTGAATTGCAGTTTAACAAATGTGGTTGCAGAAGCTATGTAGTTGTTGTAGCAGTATGTTGAATTCTTTCTGGAAACTGCCTCTAGAATCATCTGGAGTCACTGGAAAATCACTGTTATTGTTTTATCTCCTGTAAGATATGTTCTTACAGCTGAGCATAAAAGCATTTCAGCATCTTATTTTCTTTGCACAGATTTCCTAGGCTTACTCCTGAGTACAGTATTTCTCTATTCAACTGAAATGGTAAAATAATGAAAAAATGCAGTTCCAATTCATAAAGGTTTGTTATCAAAATTCTGTAAATGGTGGATTCTGAGAACAGAACTACAATAAGGGAGAATACATGACATTAAGTGCAATAGAAACCCTTCCCTAAGAATTTAAAAGATGTTCATCATTTTTACATGCAACTATCATATGTATCAATCCATTAACAAACAAGCACTGATGAACGATTTACTTGTTGCTAGTACTGTTGTAGGTACAGCCAACTAGACTGCAGAAAATATTGATGGTTTCAATTTTAGTAACAGGGAAATGTTGAACTGAAAATTAAGGCACTAGCCTGAGATCACATAGCAACAGTAGAGAAAGCCAGCTCTCTTAACCCTGGTTCAGTGATCTTTTACGAATAACTATCCTCTATTTCTTTCTCACCATATGAAGTAAGATAGAAAAACTAAAAATAAATTAAAAAAAAGACAGAAAGAAAAATCTTAATTTTCAAATTGTATTTTAAAAAAATTCTTCAACTTCCGGACACAAAAGTTACTCAAATCCTTTTCCCTTTCAGGAAACTCAACCAAAGAACTATTTGCTGAGGGTCTTTGAGACAAATGAGCCTATAGATTGAGGGTCCAGGATAGTGCTTTTCACATGTAAATTGCTCTTCCTTCTCAAGACATTCATCTACCAAAGAAGCAACAATATAGATGCACCCACACCTCTTACTTTCAAAGAAATACAAATGTTTATATTCTAATATAACCCTGAAGATGAGTAACATGACAGTGGGAACACAATTCCTAGAATATTCATTTTGATGATGCACCCCATTCATATGCACCCCTTTCTTAAAGGCCTGCAGTATAAGTGCATACATTTAAAATTGTGCCTACACATCTTGCAAATTCTTTTCTTGTAACATAAATCAGCAAACCGATAACTCACCCAATAAGTACATAAATTCAAATTCTTGCTCCTCTTTGGCCAACCTTCTTGGATTCCATTTGGTGAACACCTGCCACATACTACTCTATGGCTGCCTTCTAAAGTAATTTACAATTATGACAGTTTATGAGTTTTGCTGTGATCATGTGTCTACTTAATAATTTTCAGGATGAGCTATAGTGATGTGGTATATGGACAGTGAATGACATCAAATTTTGGCATCCCATAAAAATATACCACATTGGCATAAGTGTAATTTTGAAATAAAGGTAACTGAGAACCAGTAGAAACAGGAAAAGCTGTTTATATTTCCCTACTTCCTTGAAAATGAAACATAAATTTCCTCATTCATAAAGAAAATTTATATTTTTTAAAGATAATTCTTACTATCTTTACCTGAGAACCCTCTCACCTGAGAAATTTTATTTACACAACAAAACCACTCTTATTTATTATATATTTCATCTTCTTATCTTCTTATAACTTGACTCCCTTGTCCAAAAGTTCAAAAGCCTCTTTCCTTTGTTTAACCTCTGATGACATATAAATTTCAGTCATCTGGCTGCTTGTTTAAGGTATATTTTTTGTGGACTTTCACAGTTATCACTCTTGAAAATTTTTCTTCTGTCATACATGCCTCATTCTTTGAACCTGGGAAGATAAAGGAAAAAATAATTTTCCCTTTTCCACAGGCAGGAATTATGGCATGGTTTAATCTAGATCTATGAAAGTATGTTTAAAAGAATTGTAAATCCATAGGTAAACCTATTGGGCCATCTTAGTCACTTCTTCCTCTCTGGAACAAAATAAGCAACACCCACAATTTAAAAGAGGAGAAGTTTATTTTGATTCACATTTTCAGGGATTTACATGCATGGTTTATTTTCTTTAAGGTGGAAATTAGATGATAGAAGAACATGGTAAGGAAAGCTGCTTACATTATGGTGGGCAGAAAGCAGAGAGCAGAGGGAGGAGCCAGGGATAAGAATAGATTTTTCCAAATCACACTCCCAGTGACTCACCCTTGATCAGGCCCTACCTATTGACACTACATATGGCTACCAAACTTCTTACTGGATGAATTTATTATTACTCCATTGAATTGTAGGTGGTTTATCTGCCTCCCAATCCCTAATCTGACGAATAGAGTAAAGGATAAAGAAGGACAAAGAAACACACTTTCAAAGTACATGGGGGCCTGGGAGGTCAATGCCTCAGAATTTGCAAAGACAAAGACACTTTGAGCTACCCATTATTCACTTGTTGCATGCAGTAATAAGAGTACTGGATGACTCCGTTGGTGGCTGCAATCTTAAACTGATGAGGTTCTTATGTTGGTGAAGATGCTGAGTTGAGATAGTAAGTTGACAAGGAGTTTGTCCTTTCACTGAGGTGAAATCTTTCTTATTACTACTCAGTTCTCAAGAAACCAACATGTCTTCTGGTGATGTAATCATACCTTGGAGCATCACAGCATCATAGGACCATTGGGACCTCAACTGCAACCAAAGGTACATGGACTTATGTGTCTGCATACCATAACCAACTTGCATGACAAGGTATACTATGCCTCAAGTGAGCCCTACTCACAATAAAATGATTTTTCTCAAAAAATTATATAGGATGACCCTAGACAGACTGCCTACAAGATTTCTACCTATATTAGGTTTCCATAATACAATCACAAAAGATCAGGTGTGTACTATTTCCCTTCTGGACTTGAGTCACTTTCAATCATTCTCCAAACACATGAGAATTCTGGAGGACATTTTAGATCTAAACTACAACAGTGCTCACCCACCTGTAGGCGTAAGAAGAGTTCTTTCCTACCTGAGTCAAGACAAAAAGGATAGAGCATTATCCCACTGGTCAGAAGAGAAAATGAAAAGTGTCAGTCTATACATGTAAATTTGCAATTTTCTTACCTGTGGTTAACAGGCATATGTAACAAGCCTCACATTTATACTCTGAATTCTGGCCTGAGTAAGATATTGCTTATGGATTACTGGGAAAGTGTAGGGAGAATGGTTGGGATAAGAGTATCAATCCCATGGCATAAGCTTAATGAAAAAGTCCAAATAAGCATGTAAATAAAGTGGTATAATCACAAAACTTGCTGCTAAGATGCAGTTACTAGCCACTTATTTTTATACACAGATGTTCATTTGTTCATAAGTGATCAAACCAAAGAAGGTCATTTATTTTATTGAAAAGGAAAGTTATTTATTGAAAGCTAGCTCTGAGAAGATGCAGAGGTCTATTTGCCACAGATCACTGCACCTTGGTGTGAAAATGGTTAAAAGACTTTTACAGTGAGGTACAGTGGAGAGAGGAGCCCAAAGAGATAATGCAGATCTTCACATTGGTTTATCATATCCAGTCATCTTCATCTTATCCTCCTCTTTCTTGTGGAAAGGGAAGTGGGTTCTGACCTCAGAAGGTTGGCATCAGTATCTTCTGTCACTTCTTTTGGGCTGAGGAGAAGAGGGAGTATTGGCTACTTGCTCAACAAGAGGAAGTTGGGAGAAATTGCTTAGGACAAAGAAAGGGGAAAAAATCTAACTTCAATGTTCCATTTTGCAGCATTACATACAATGTCAAAGGTAATTTTTTATACTACTTCCTCTCTTCATCTGCCCTTATCTTTGTGGTGCTTGAGCTGAAAGAAAAATTTTTATTTAGGGTAAGAGTTTATGAAGAGGTAATACCAGTCACATTTATTACTCTTCATATGCAGGTAAGGTAAGGTAGAAAAAAATAGGTAAAATGGAGATAATAATTTTGAGGTTTTGAAATTAAGAACTGCAGCTTCAAGAAACAAGTTACTCAACTTTTTTTTTCCCCTTCCAGGAAACTCACTTATATTTTTTGCAAAAGGTCCTTTTACAAGAAACCTGCAAATATGGGTAGTAGATCTTGTTCTTTTCACCTGTAAATTTCATGTCCCCCCACCCTCAAGCAAGTAGCAAAATTGGTAGTCACCATATCCAAACTTCAAACACATGTAGATGGCTTGTATTGTTACCGACAGATAGTGCAAATACACATCTAGATCACTCTCCTGAAGATGCTTTTTAAGTATACCTTAGTCAAGTTTGTAAGGAGTCTCACTTCTCTGAACTCTGCACTTCATTCTTAAGTATATGCTAAAATCTCTGATAAGCCCTTTTTTTTGCCTCTTTCTGTGGTGCCCTTTTATGTCCATGTCGCATCCTAGTCCATCCACGCCTTGTGACAATTGTTTTTTTCAGGAAAAGGACACCACATGTGGGAATTGGGCGCGGGGATCTTGAAATGTTTTGTACTGATAATTATAATTTGTGTAGTTTACATGTGTATGTTTTTATATAATGTTCAATATGGAGTCGAGGGTAGAGACTCCAGGGGGGTTGTTGGAGGTCCTCTAAATAACCCCTTTGTGAGGACTGGTTGTGGGGTTTTGTCTTTTGTGAATAATGTAAGAGAAGTAAAAGAGCTCATGGAGGAAGATTTAAAAAAATTTTGTGAGACAACTACCCTGAGACACTGGACAGGCAGCCAGAGACGAGCAACTAGGACCCATATGTTACGCCACCGGCCGCCTAAGACAGGCACAGGACCAATTGTTGTCCTGTAGGCCTATGACGGATAAGGCCTGGTTGGGTACATGTGAAGAGTCCTTGACCTAAGACAGGCACTGGCCCTGGGCCTGGGGAGTTTCTTGTTTGGGGCTGGGGGTTGTTGCCAGGGTTGACAAATATATATTCCAACTTCTAAAAAATATAGACAAATTCAGATTCACTCACAGACTGGTGTGCAGTGTTTTCTGTCTCTCAATCGCCGACTCCCTGACCACCTTTGGGAAACCCTAGCCCTGCCGCAGCTGGACTCCGGCATCTGGCGCCCGAACAGGGACCTAAAGGTAAGTCTTCTTCTATTTCGTCAGGGATAAAATTCTTACATAGGGTACTACAAACCCGCGGACACGGTCCGGTACTTAGAGAAAAAAATACGGAGACAAAAAATTCATAATCATAATAAAACATACAGAGTCCAAAAAAGGACATATATATGCCAAAATTCTAAAACATATACTAAAAACAAGAGGTATTACTGTATCTACTAAACAGTTACGGGAATTTATCGCTTTTGTGCACTTTATCGCTTTTGTACACCAAGTTTCCCCCTGGTTTCCTGAGGAAGGGTCACTAAATTTAGAAACGTGGATAAAGATAGACAAAAAAATAAAGGCTCATTATAAAATTTATGGGCCTGAGAGAGTTCCTTATAATGCCTTTCCCCTTTAAAATGTGCTAAAGGATTGTTTTGACCCTACACACAAAATGGTTTGCATGGCTAAAGAAATAAATCTGGACGAAGGCAGACCACTTTCGCTTGATGGGTCTAAAAGAAACTATAAAAAAAAAGAAGGATCTATAGGAAATTATATTAAGGTGTACATGGATGCCTCCCCGGCACATATTCAGGGCTTTGCCATGGCTGCAGCCCTACAAGGTCAAACATATAGTAAATTTATACAGTTGCTAAATAAGTCTAATAATACTAAAAGAGACAATGCTAAAAAGAGATTCTGCTTCACCTGCGGTAAGTCAGGACATTTTTCTAGAAAATGCCCCTTGAAGAAAAACAATCAGGAGAAACCAAACAAGCCCAATTAATTAACAAAAAAAAGAAACACAAAATTATTTACACAAGACCCTCAGATTATAACTGTTCCAATTACAGCCCAACAGTTTGTAAATTTGTTACAGAATTCTTTAAGATGGACAAAAACCTTTCTTGGGTTTCTAGGAAAAGTTATATATCATCTTCCTAAAAAACCCCTACTGTTATTTCTACAAAAACATCCTTTTATCTTTCCTAAATTTTATTCTGAACAATCTTTAGATTATGCTGCCCTTGTTTTTACAGATGGATCCTCTAATAAAAAAGCCACTTATCAAATAGATCATGTTAAAAAGGTGATAGATACTTGCCAAACTTCAGCTCAAAGGACAAAATTAATTGCGGTAATTAAAGTTTTCAAACAAGTCCCTAAACCCTTTAACCTCTACTCTGATTCTCAATATGTGACCAGATTATTTCCTGCTATTGAAACTGCGGTTCTGTCACCCTCATTATCCTCCTCATCACACTCTGCAACATGCCCTATTTGTTATTAATTATTTAAATATTGGACATGATCAAATAAATAATATGGAGAGACATTAAAAATGTCCTACCTTAATTCCTCAGGTTTTTGTCAAATAGAAAAATTTAACTACTGGATTGTGAAAAGGCCCAGATATCTTACTAGCCTCTGGGCGAGGCTATTCTTGTGTATTTCCACAGGATAAAAAATCCCCCATTTGGATACCGGATCGCCTCGTCAGAACTACAGCTGCCTCAAAGGAGAAGGAGACCTCGTCCTCCCCTACCACCAGGGTGGATGGTCCCGTCGATCACCATAACCGCATCACCTGAGGCGAAAAAAGAAAACCAAGTCCCACTCCCTTTTCTATTTGGACTTGCTTAAATTCTCCGTTTGCATTACTTTTGGGTAATCTAGAAACTTTCTCTATAAGAAAAATAAAAGGGTCATATAAAATCCATTGTCAAAATTGCATTATTACTAATTGCATTAATTCAGCTATGTCAAAAAATTATACTATTTTTGTAATTATTCATCAACCCTCACACATACTTGTGCCTGTTAAAATATCTGAAAAATGGTTTGATGACCCAGGATATTATGTTATACAACAATTATACGAATTAGGCCCAAAAGATTTTAACAGCTCTTATTTTGGGAATAACAGCCTTAATTTCTATTATTGCTTCTGTGGCCATTTTCACTACAACATTAATTTCAAATATAAACACAGCTATTCGGCTTAAAATTAAAAATTAAAGTAGAAAAAAATGCGGTGCCCTTTTATGTCCATGCCGCATCCGAGTCCATCCACGCCTTGTGACAATTGCTTCTCCAGGAAAAGGACACCACATGTGGGAATTGGGCGCGGGGATCTTGAAATGTTTTGTACTGATAATTGTAATTTGTGTAGTTCACATGTGTATGTTTTTATATAATGCTCAATATGGAGTCGAGGGTAGAGACTCCAGGGGGGTTGCTGGAGGCCCTCTAAATAACCCCTTTGTGAGGACTGGTTTTGGGGTTTTGCCTTCTGTGAATAATGCAAGAGAAGTAAAAGAGCTCATGGAGGAAGATTTAAAAAATTTTTGTGAGACAACTACCCTGAGACACTGGACAGGCAGCCATAGACGGGCAACTAGGACCCATATGTTATGCCACCGGTCGCCTAAGACAGGCACAGGACCAATTGCTGTCCTGCAGGCCCATGACGGATAAGGCCTGGTTGGGTACATGTGAAGAGTCCTTGACCTAAGACAGGCACTGTCCTCGCAGGGACTGCCACTCCCATAAATAATAAAAAAAACAATGTAGGGAGCGGCCTAATAATCTCACACATCTCTTCCTCCTATGGGCGTCCGGTCCTCCTGCAGGCGTCCGATATGTCGGATTACATTTCCCGGGCTGACTAAATGTCAAGATTAAAATTTTAATTGATACCTATTGCCCTAAACCTGGGGCGCCTTCTGCTTGGAGTTGAGGTCAATTAACACCTATTGTTTGGGATTGTCCCTGCCTGGCCCTGGGCCTGGGGAGTTTCCTGCTTGGGCCTGGGGGTTGTTGCCAGGGTTGACAAATATATATTCCAACTTCTAAAAAATATAGACAAATTCAGATTCACTCACAGACTGGTGTGCAGTGTTTTCTGTCTCTCAATCGCCGACTCCCTGACCACCTTTGGGAAACCCTAGCCCTGCCGCAGCTGGACTCCGGCATCTTTCTGAAGCATCCTGAAAATTCTGTTTCTGTTACTGAAGTCAATGAACTTGAGAACTTATTTTAAAAGGGTAGAATATGTTCCTTATTTTGACCTCAGAGAATGTTCACACCCAGCTCAGGTGATGTTGTAGTCATGGGTTGTGAGGAGAACAATTAAAATCAGGACATGGAGTTTATAATATTATTTTTATGATGGTCACCCAGAGTTAACACAAAGAAATGCAGGAAATCTATCCACAACACTAAAGACATAGAATATTTAGCCAAGGGTCTTACTCCCACAGCAATGTCCCAGATGAGTCCAGATGAAGACACAGAGCTCATGACAATGCCTCCCACAAGTTCAACTGGAGTTCTAGAGCCCACAAGAAGGACTCACATCAGTCTCATTTATGGATCCATGCTGGGAAGGCCCAAAGATGAGCGGTGGAAGCCAGAAAGTCTATGCCAGTGGGGTGAAGGAGCTGTGCTGGTAGGTTGAGGGTTCTATGCTGGAGCCGAGAAGTGACACTCACAACAAAGACCAGGGCTGTCCTGAAAAGCACCACAGCAACATGGAGGGCCTGGGCTCCTCTGATGATAAGCACAGTCAAGTACATGCCCGGAAGCCAGTGTGACGAGTTCATCCTGGAGACCAAGTGGCACACTTCTTCCCTCACAGAAACAGGAAGCAATGCTTGATGTGAGAACCACAGCTTCTCCAGGAGAAACAATGGCTCAAACAGCAACATGTAGGATAAACCACAATGCCTCAAAACCTTAATGCCTCCCTTCTCCTTCTCCATGTCTCTATTTATGGTGGCAAATTTCCTCAGGTGAAACATTTACACTCAGCAGCATGGTGGTTTAATTCTGCTGGCACTAAGTTGACCACCAGTTTTTAATCCATAACAGGTGACATTGCTTATTTTAAATCCATTTGGTCAATTCATCTTCATGTTAGTCTTCTTAGATAGATGTTATTATATCCTTGGGCTTAAATGAAGAAACTGAAGTTCAGAGAGTTGAAATAACATATCCATTACCAAACAACAAAATAGTGGTAAAAGGAAAGCTCTCAAATAGTTTGATCCAATTATTCTGGTATAATAATGGCCCCACTAGAAAAGTGAGTGGAAAATTAAGACTCTTGCTTGATCCTTCATTTATTCTTTCATTAAGCAATTATTTGATTTATACTCTAATCCTGGCATAATGTATCACTAAGAATATAATGGTAAACCAAATAGATTTTATCACTATTTTAATGGAGCTTATCACTGTTGAGGAGATATAATTAAAAACAAAACCTTGAGTTGAGAATGTAGCTCAGTGGTATAGTGTATGCTTAGCATGTGTGAGGCCCTGGGCTTGATTCCTCCCCTCCCTCCAAAAAACAATGCAAAACAAATCAAAACAAAATCTCTCAAGCAAGGAAATCTCTTAGCAAAGGTAGAAAATGAAAAACAATTTGATTACAGAATAAGCAATAAATCACAATGTGATGCACATCATAGACAATCCACTAAGAAGATTATAAAGAAAGAAATCTTGCTTTTTAATATAAGTGGATATACATTACATTCTTATCCCTAGATGAAATTGCTAGTTTTCTCCTATCTTTATGATTAAATGTAGGCTTTGCTCTTTGGCATCAAGCAAGCAGAAGTTAGGGTTATATTCCACCTCCCAAAAAACCTGGGAGTTAGAGCAGTATCTTCTTTGGTTATTACTTTTCAAAGAGTCAGGTATCAAATCTTTGAGGAAATATTCCTGAGTTCTGAGACTGACAAGAGGCTTATTTAGCCATTAAAAAGATTTAAACACAGCTGAATAGGACAGAGAAAGAAATTCTGAGAGAAAAGGAAGGGTGGCTGCTTCTTTTATTCTCACTGGGGAGAATTTAAACCACTTATTTTCATGTACATTTGCCCTAACAGCATTAAATGGGGAAAGATAAACAAATGCTTGTGCAAGTATGTAACTATGACTTTTAGTTTAGCTTAGCTGTTTCATTTCATTTCATTTAGTTTAGTTTTTAGTTTTTAAAATGTTTAAACTATGTATTCCAGGCTGGACTCACAATTGGGATCCTCCTGCTTCAGCTTTCAGAGTGTTGCTATTGCAGGCTTATGCCACATTGCCCAACTTCTAATTAGTCTCAACAAATTCTACTAATCTGTTGTGCTAAGAGAGAAGATAATAAAGGGACTTAAGTCAAGGAACATTCCTGAAAGAATTTTCTTTATGAGATACATCCTGAACTATCAACAATTTTTAATTTCTTACTAGATAAAGCTTTTCAAAAGACAATAACAGGTACAAGTTCTGACTTGTGAAAGAACTTGTTCTCAAGCAACTAAAAGAAGACTTTTACTAGAGAAAACCAAACTACAGTGTAAGTGACATGAATATTCCATTCTAGCTAGAATACAGTGAAGTACTTCCCAACAAAGGGAAATATGAAAATAAAAGAAACATGAATGTCCCCTGAAATTGAAGCTTTAAAGTGAAGACATTGTCAATGAGAGCAGAAAGTAGTTCACACAACTAAAATGAAGAAAATGACCTGCAAATCTGCACACTTTGAAAACAACTTGACTGAAATCACTAGTGAGTCCTAAGAGAAGAATTAGAAAAATGAAATGTCTCTGAGATAAGGAGATAAACCAAAATGAGGAATTTAAATAACTGCTTAGCTTAAACATAAAAATATGTTGTCCACCCATTAAAACTTTGATAGTAGTTATATGCTGTACTTATATAGCAAAGAATGAGCTAGGAAAAAAAGTGAATTCTAATTCTCTGTAGCAGTTTTATTTCTTAATGTTAATTTTAAAAAAAATAATATGTTGAGCTTAATTCATATGAATCCATATTGTTGGAAATTTTGATTTTTACATCTGCAATGCTGAAAGCCCTGATGTAATTAGCTATATGAACAGCTGCCTGATCTGCTCCAAAGGAAACTTCTGCAGGCCTTGATGATGGATCTTTTCACCTGTAACTTCAATTACTTGGTTTTTATCCATCTTGCTCTATCTTGTTGCCATTTATTTTGCTATCTAAATCTTAAGATATTTATAAATGTTCACTGGTGCATTGTCATCTTTCTCCTACATCCAATGCTTGCTCAAAATTTGTGTCAAATAGCAGAATTATTATTGTTACTATATTTAGCTAGTGAGATAAGTTCTACCCAGTTTTTCTTTCTTTCTGTTTCCTGGCCAACATCTTTTACTCATGAACAAAGGTGGAAAATCTGCTGTTCCCTAGTATCCTCATGGATTCTGACTTGCTTATGATCCCAGAAGGAGCCATTTTCTCTGACTCTCTTTTTAAAACTAATTTTTCTCTGAATTGTGTTGTTATAGCTGTGTTGCACACACATGCACTGAAAAGTAGTGAGCATACATGTACATACTTTAGTTAGGCTTTTCTAGTTTCAAATCCAGATTCTAATCTGGGTTTTGGGATGGTTACTTGGCCTTTTGTGCTTTACTTTTTTACATCTCTGAAACAAGACTAGCAAAAACTATCTGCTCCATAAATGATTAAGTTAAAACAAAAAAGCACTTGAAGGTTCACTTAGAAAGTGCTCAAATGATAGCTTGTGATGTATTTTTCTATATATATTTTTCCATGTTAGCTCTTCTCATATTAGACAAGCAACATTCACATGTGTGATTATATTCCCAGCAGGTAATCAGCTTTTTATAATTCCTTCCCTTTTGGAAATAGCAAGAAAGCAACACATTCTCAGCATTTGTAATCCCCCAGTGATTTACAATAGCTAACAATGGAAGTTTATATGCACTATGGTATAGAAAAAAGAGTCTTTGGGTTCTAGGTAATTGTTCATTGAACTGTAGAGAAGAAAAATCATTTTTTTCCTAACCATCTTAAATTTTGTTGCTGCGTCCTATGAATTAAAATGACAAAAGGCAGAGTCACAAGAGAAAAAATAAATTTTATGCGTTTGGGGGCTTCATGAAAAGGAAGTAAAAACTCAAAGAAATCATTAGAAATGAGTTTATACTGCATTTCAACAAATGATAACAGATTGTGGAAAAGTGACTACACAAAGAAAAAGCAGGTTTGGGCTTTTAGGGACAGTAAATTGTGGTAAGGTAGGTATACAAAGAAAATTAAATGGGAAATTAGAGATATTTAGTAAGATTTGTTAGTGTAGATGTATCTTAGTAACCTTTTGCTATGTTGATAAAAGTATTCCTTTCCTAGTATAAAAGAAGGAAACATTTTAACAAAGGAAATTTATGGCCTAGATTTAGGAAAAAAGGGAGGTGGTAGAAAACTAGTCTCTGTACCTGATTTTTCTTAATTGCTTTCAGTTTAAAACAATCC
This sequence comes from Hydrochoerus hydrochaeris, assembly GCA_004027455.1. Taxonomy (NCBI): domain Eukaryota; kingdom Metazoa; phylum Chordata; class Mammalia; order Rodentia; family Hydrochaeridae; genus Hydrochoerus; species Hydrochoerus hydrochaeris. Next base: position 49,717 of record PVLA01000007.1, read on the forward strand.
TTCTGCTACAATGGCATCTTCCAAGCTATTTCATAGGAAACAAATATTGTTTGATGCTAGTTATTTGCCAAGCATTAGAGTTCATACCTCAAAATTAATATACATAAAATGTATGTGATATTACAAAATAAAACAGAATAAAAGGATTGGGGCAGAATGGGGGTTACCTCCCCTTTGCCTTCTCTAACTTGGACTGTTGGATTGTAAGTAACTTTTTCTCTAAGGAGTCTATAAAATAAGCAAATATCTCTTATGAATTTTAACTTAATAAATAAGCCAAGTCTTGCAATGTGTAGTACATGACTTCAAAAGCTGGTGGTGCCTCCCTGTAATCTCAGCACTCAGAGAGCTAAGGCAAGAGAATTGCCATGAGTTCAAAGCCATCCTGAGCTACATAGTGGGTTGAAGCACAGTGTATGCTGTGTAGAAAGACCCTCTCGCAACTATATATATATGTATATATATATATATATATATATATATATATATATTGTCACAATTAAACTAGTGTGAAATTCTTTATCACTTCTAGACCCCTACTCCAGCTATCTGTGCTGAATAAAACAATCTTTTTCACCCTTATCTACAGACAAAAAGCTTAAAAAACATCCTTGAAATATCAAATTGATTTCAAATTGCTTGTTTATTATGTTTCATTTCTTAGTTCATGTTTGCTGGATATAATGTTTACATTCATCTTGGGGAGTAGGCATGTGTACATAATACAGTTTGTTTCACTTTTAGTGCTCTTCCAACCTATCTCCCTCTCTTTCCTTATAAATCCTCTTACCCCATTTTCATTCTTGTTATTATTATTATTATATTAGCTCATGTTTGTATCATATAGTGTTTGCATTCATTGAGATTAACAGGTTCCTGTATATGGCATATCTTAATTCTACTTATCTTCCCTTTCCTTCCCTTTCCCCTTCACCCTCTGTCTCCTATACTTCTTCCCATTTGTAAGAGATCTATTTTCATATTTCCTTCTATCTATAATTTGTTAATCTCTTTGTACTTTGCCTCACTAAAATGAGATATATCATTTTGTATTTAATATTGTATGCCTGATTTATCTCACAAGATTATATTTCCAGCTACATCATTTCCCTAAAAAGTCTCAAATTTATCATTTATAGTGAAGTAGTATTCCACTATGTAAAGGTACTATATTTTCTTTTTTTAAAGTTTTGATGGTTTTATTTCTTTAATTCACCACAAGTAATAGTGATTTTGCTTTAGATACACATAGTGATCAAGATACCACATTTCCTTTATTCATTTATCTGATTGCTTATATTTTGGAGTGTGGGACAGGGAGCCAGAAAACTAGGAGGGTTATGTTAGAGGGAGGAGTGTAACCTTATAAAACAAGTTTTGTCCAAGAAAGAAAATGAAGAAGGTAAAAAAACAGATTGAGGAAATGATTCTAAATCTGTGACAAAATATAAAAGGGAAAATGGATTCAAGGAGTGAATAATCAAAGAACAAAGATTTTGGAGCAGGAAAACTTGGATAGCAAAAGAAATTAGGCATGAAGAGTACTTAAAATTTCAGCAAATACTTTGTTAGTTGGATTATATCTAATAATTATTTACAATTTGCTGAGTACACTTGTGTCTATATCCAGAAATACAAAATTCTGATCTCAAATATTTTGAACTCCAAAAATTATAAAAACCAACACAAGATAATGTGCTATGATGAAAGCAATTTTGCCTAAGCAATTGAATTGCAATATTGGCAAGAAAATAGGTAGTTTGAGTGAGGAGATTCAATGTTGAGTTTGGGAATAGAACTGATTTGTTGTGGTGACAGCATTTCAGAGAAAGAGATTCTGGCAGTAATAGCAAGGCAACAACTGAAGTGCTGGTGAGAATGTGTGGCTGTTAAGTAATTTGGAAGGTTATTAGGAAAGAATGCACAGTCAATTTCCAGGAAATTTGTGTAGACAACCAACATATACTTGAAGAATTCTCTGTTTTATGGACCTAAAATAGAAAGGGGAGCCATCAAAGAGAGAACAAGCTAATATTTTGAATACATGTGGTATTTTTTTAAATGTTATAAAGGCAACTATGGCTTATATATACTCTCTACTCTCAAGCTCACAGTAAAGTACAGGGAAACAACCACTCTGACAGCTATTTACAATAAACTCCATGAAAGATATTAATGATAAATACAATGTGTGTACACAAAAAGCACACACTTGTGGAGTACTTGATATGTGTTTAGCAGTGTTAAAAGGATTTACATAGTACTGATGTGTAGGTCAGTGCTCAAATATATGCTTATTATGTTCAAGGCCCCAAGTATGATTCTCTACCACCAAAACAATGCACATAAATAAATAAGAAAGAAAGTCTTATTGTAATTATTTATTAAATCTTCACAGATACATTATGAAGCAGATACAGTCAGTCCTCCATATATGTGGTCACTGCATCCTTGCATTCAAAAAATTGAGGACATGTCCAAAACACAAAACTTGATTTTCCCATGCCTAGTTCTTCTACATTTAATCCATGCAAATGAAGTGATATGTAAGCATTGTATTAGGTATTATAAATAACCCAGAGATGAGTTAAAATATATGGAATGATATGTGTAGGAAAAGGAAAGTAGTATGACATTTTATATAAAGAACATGAGCATTCTCAGATTTTGGTATCCCCAGCAGGCCCCTGAATCATACTCTCATGGATGCTGAAGGACAAATGTGCTAAAGTCATACTTATTTTACAAATGAGAAGGAAGCACAAGGCATTTAAGACACACACCTACTATCTCATATCTTTGAAGTGGAAAAGCTATCAAAACATTCAGAAGCTTTATCCATACCCACACAGAGAAACAGAATTTATAGTATGAGACATTCATTTTGATTTTGCAGAATGTGTTGGAATCTTTTTGGGTATTCAAGGGTTGGAGAAACGTATTTGAGATAGAAAACTTGTTGCAGAATCCTAGAACCATAACATTAAATAGAGGAATCACTAAATAAGTTGGTATGAATTGGTTATTAATATCTCATTCTGATTTGAAACCTATACTTGATGATTCCCTAAGAAAATTCTGCTATTAGTTACTATATTATTTATAGATTTATTGAATTGTCCAATTTTTTTCTATTCAACTGAGGGTTCCATTGTCCTTGCTTTTAACTAAATATTATATTAAACTGTCTTCTTAATCCCAGATATTTTCTAAAACTATGTCTACAGAAAAACAAATTTAAATACATTCAAACAATGCAATGCAGTTTGTTTTGTTTAAACGTCAATTAATATTACCTTTCAAAGCCCAAAGCAATTTTAAGGCTGTGCCAAAACATAGACAGAAGCTTGTTCTAATTCAATATGTAGCTGGTGTTTCTGCCTTTCCTTGTAACCTTTCAACACCAATTATCACTCCCACTTTTCCCACTTGAACCATTATTTTCCATCCTCTGCCTCTAGCCCTCTCATCTCTCCCCCTTGTTTCACCATATTTGCTTCACTTCCATGTGTCAAGTAGCTCTTCTAAATTTCCCAAGTCAATTTCAGTATCAACCCATGGCACCGGCATGATAAAACAGAAGGCACAATACATAGATGATGTTTTTTTGTTGTTGTTGTTGTTGTTATTGATTTGTGGCACAAAAGTTAATACATTTCACTATTTGATTAGAATGGAGATTAGTTTGGAGATTGGCTGTCATATCAAAGTTTAGGCTTTGAAATATTTTCTATTGTTATAGGAATATTATTTCATGAATTTTCTTTTTGATCTCTTTTGTCCTCATAAAAAATGTGGCAGAATGAAACTGCCCTGCAACATATTTAACATTTTTTTCCTTTTATGTTTCACCATTCTTATTCAACAAATTGAATTAGAGATGACTTTGCTGTGTTTCCCTATGGAAAAACACTGCTTTATAGTAAAAGCAATTGTCAAGAGAGGAGAAAGGGCCTCACGTATATTCATTATGCTTCCAAATGATTCATATGTTAATAAAGCAAATACCTTAGGGTCGGTTGAAAACCTTTATGCATAAATTATAAAGGGATTTAGAGCAACAATTAATTAAATAGCAAGATAAGTAAGTGAAATGGGAATTTTTCTTACGGAACTGTTTTTAAAAAATGTATTGAATTCATTCCCAGTTTCGAGTTTCTTTTTTATTTATCCTGTTGAATTTTAAAAATTCCCACTAAAACAATTTGTTCTCCTACATTCAGTTCCCCTAATCTTTATGTTCTATATCTTTAAATCCAAGAGCGACTGTGTTCCTAGTCTTATGCAAGTCAAGGTTAGAGGGGGAAGAAGGACAACACATTATACTGCAAAAGACTACATAGTTGTTAATAAAAGGGCAATAAAATAGGGAATGTTTCTATAGGTCATGAGAGCCACCTAAAATTTCTTGTATAAACCACACTTGACTCATCCAAATAAAAAAGAAATATAATGCACTAGGTAAAATGAATGCTTTGAGGAAAGTCAGAGATAGAACCCGACTACATATATGTGTAATAGAAGCAATAAAATAAGTGGAAATTGTTCAAAATCATTTTTTCCAAAACACTGGAATTTGCTTTCAACAATTCCAGTACCATTTACTCTATTTAAGAATAATTACTGAATCTCCATTGGAATGGCAAGGTTGGAGGCACTGTAAATTAACTTACTCCCATCTCCCTGTTTCAGCTCCATGATAGGTTTGACAACTAGTAGCCTCACATTCATGACAGCTGTGATCGCTGCCAGGTTTGCATTCACCAAAGTTTACAAAGTTAAAATATCTCACTTTGAGGACTTTCAGGAGGATGTTAAAGTGGTAAGCAACAACAAAAAAACTCTCTAAGATTCAGGATCCAGACATTAAAAATTATGATTTGGGTAATAAAATAAACAGAGATGTGAATCTCCAGGACTCATGAAGATTCTGAAAGGAAATTTGGAGCCCATAGACAAAGTAAACAGACAGACTTGAATCCAGAAAAAGGAAGGGGTACGCTGAACCTTCTCAGCTTGTGACTATGACAGGACAAAGGAATATGGAATCTATAGAGACACAGTAAAAGTGGTTGATTCCAAGAACTTTCAGGGAGAAACACCCCAGTGAAATGGAGTAGCAGATGCTGTATGTTTTAAAAGATTGTGAATGTCTTCTGTCAAAGTGACTGCTGTGCCACCTGGAGACAATGCTTGGTGTGATGTTATTTTAGGAAAGGGTGAACTGAACTCAGGACTTAGAACAGTCATGGATTGGCTTCATTTCAGGGCTTCCAGTGTTAAAATTCAGTGACTAGGTGAGGAAAAACCACAGAGGGTTTGGGAGCCATGGCTGAGCAGCAACAGATATTTAGAGTGTTACAAGCTAAATGACTCAGGCACCAATACCCAAACTGGAAGTCATGATAAGCCGGATCTTCTGTGGATTTAAAAATACCAGAACTGTCAGCTAGTCCTAAACTTGCTACAGTACAGCACCACACACTAATCCTCCTGCAAGCTTTCTGGGGTTATCCAGCATAGATCTTGGCTCTGACTGTCTTCTTTGCCTACCAGGAAGAGCAGAATCATACCCAGAACTGTATACTACCACTAAATTTTAGACTGCCAAAAGATAACCACAGACTTGAAAGCATAGAGAAACTTCTTTCTTTTTCTATTCTTTCTTTTCTCAGTGCTTTTGCTGTTATTGTTTGTTTTATTATTATTTGTTTTAAGTTTTTCATTGTTTTTAGTTATTTGTTCTATTTTTCTTTTCCTTTTTTCCTTCTTTCCTTCTGATCGGCACCAGGTTTTTGAGGCTTGGGTAATCTTCCTTTGTCCTTTAGCCTTGTTTCTCATCTTTCTCTCTTCTTTTATTTCTCTATTTTTTCCTCTTATCTATTTTAAATGTACTGTCTATAGGATAAATTCACTCTATTGAATGGATATTTACTGTGAAACATTTTTGGATTTATTCTATGCTTTGTTATATAATTATAAATTTTGTACCAATGCTAAAGGTGACAAATTAATAGTCACCTGTTTATAATTTTCTAATACACACATGAGGCTATTTTTATGATTAATTGTACTTCTTTGGCCAAGGGTATATAGTTGTTGCAATCAATTGATCTTCCTTACATCCCAATGCATAGAGTGTCTTGGTGTTATAACAATAGTATAGTCCAGTACCAAAAACTAGGTGGTGAGTCAAAGAGGTAACAACATTTAATCCCTAACAAATTGAAGAGGCAGGATCTTGGGACAGACTCAAAGACCAAAATTAAGTTATGCATAAAAGACATCTCTGAAAAGTACATATTTCCTTTAAAAATGTCTTGATACTAGCAAGTGACCTACTATAAGCAATTTACAAACTCCAATGCAATAAATAAATAAATCAATGAAAAAATATGGAAGCAAGATGTAACCTACATTTATGCAAGGTAAGTCAAGGGCAAACTGAGGTGGAAAAAAATAAAAAAAATATCCAGTTGAATTTTATGAAATGGTAGCAGTCAAAGTAACAAAACAGATGAATAAGTATCTTGAAAAAACTAAAATAAATATAATTAAAGATAAGATTAATATAGTGAACAAAATAATTAGTGAATCTAGTGTAAATATGGATTTAGGGAAAAAAAAGAAATTTAGGAAAAAATATGGAAACCATAAATGACCAACATAGTAAAGAACTTGACAGCAGAAAATAGACTGAAATAAAAATCTAGATTAAAAATTCTACTGAAACTATACATATTGCAGTGAATCCTATGAAGATAGCATAACAGATGTAGAGAAAAAGCTTGTGGTTGGTGATCATCAAATGACAGGCCTCTTAAAAATAGCAAAGAACTATAAGAAATTAATTCACCAGCTTCTAGATGATGGAAATAAGACTAATATAAGTTTAATTATAATAAAGAATCAGAAGACAGGACAAAGGTCATTAAAACACTATTCGCAGAAATAATACCAGAAAACTTTCCAAGTACAGAAAAAGAATTTGAGATGCAAAAAAGTGAAGCATAAAAAATTGTAAATAGTTGTAACAAACAAAAATAAAGCAAAACAACAATAACCTACTTTAAGTCATATAGTGATCAAGATTCCAGAAATTGAACACAAGAGCAGAATACTAAAAGCTGTTAGAGAAAGAAAAGATTCACCTATAAAGTGAGCCCATCAGAATTTTACTAAACTTCCAATATAAGCTTTAATCAAGGAGAGCTTAGAGTAAAGTATTTCAAAATCTAAAGAAAAACAACTTTCACCCAGATTGATGTACCCTGCAGAATTATCTTTCAAAATTGATAAAAAAGTGACACTCAAATAACATCTGAAGAAATCTATGATTACCAAAAAAGCACTCCAAAATGTTTTAAAGGATTTTCCAGTAAAAGAAAATGAGGTCAACAATTCCAAAAATCCCATTAGAATGAACCCATCAGTCAAAGAAAGCAATTAAACAAAAAAGAAAGAAAAAGAACCAACAGGAAAGTAATATGACAAGGATAAGGCAACACATATCAGTTACAATGATCAATGTGCATAGTGTCAATTCACAAATCAAAAGAAATATATTGACAGAATGAATCAAGAAATAAGGTCCAGTGATATGATGCATAAAAGAGCCATACTTAAAAATAAATTCATTAACTGTAAATCAAAAGATGCAATGTATGCAACAGGAACCCAGAGAAGAGCAGGGACAGCTATTTTATTTGCAGACAAATTGGATTTCAAGACAAGAGTGATCAGAAGAGACAAAGAAAGTCACTAGATACATATTATGGGAACAATCTAAGAGGAAAAATACAACAGTCATAATTACATATGTTCCAAATATTAGTGCAGTGAACTATGTAAAAGAAATACTAATGGGTATGAAAAATCAGATAAGCAGTAAGAAAATTATAATGGGAGACATCAACACTTCACTGACACAAATAAAGCACCTAGATAAAAAAAATTATGAAGAAACATCACAGTTAAACCAAACCCTTGAACAAATGACCTTAGTATATATCTACAGAATGTTCCAATCCCCAACAAAAGAGTATATATTCTTCTCAACTTCACAAAGGTCCACACATAGTGCAATAGAATTGGAAGTCAATTGCAAAAGAAACCACAAAAACTACATAAACACATGGAAATTAAATAACATCCTCCTGAACAACAAATGGGTCACAGATGAAATTAAAGGAAAAAGTTACAGCTTCTACAATTAAGTCACAGTGCCAATACAATATACCAGAATTTATGGGATACAGTGAAAGTAGTCCTACAAGATAAATTTGTAACAGTTAATTCTCAGATTAGAAAAAAGAGCAAGCTCAAATAAATAACTTAATGGTGAAGGTTGAGGCTCTAGAAAAAAAAACTATTTAAATCCAAAGCATATATGATGCATTAAATTATAAAGAATAAATCATAAATTAATGCAATTAAGACTAAGAAAACAATACCAGAATTAATGAATCAAAGAGATTGCTCTTTGAAAGATTAAGTAAAATATATAAACCCCTAGCCAGTCTTCTAAAAAAAGATGAAATAAACACATCAATCCATGTAATTAGGGGCAAAATCACAGGAAATACTGTCAAAATCCAGAAGAGCAACAATCTTAATGAATCTATATAGTCTAACAAGATGAAAAACATAGGAGAAATGAACATATTTCTTGATACATGTGAATCAGCAAAGCTAAATCAAGAAGATATTGCATATCTAAATAACTGAATATCAGTCAGTAAAGTTGAAAAAGCAATCAAAACACTGTCAACAAACAAGCCCATATCCTGAGTCATTGCTGAATTCTACAAGCAATGTAGAGAAGATCTAGGACCTCTACTCCTCAAACTCTTTAATGATATTGAAAGAGAAAAAAATACTCTCAAATTCATTGCTGGAAACAAATATTTCCCTGATAGAAAAACATGAGAAAAAAAATCCAAACAAAAAAGAGAACTACAGGCCTATTTTCTTCTTCTTCTTTTTTTTTTTTTTTTTTTTTTTTACCGGTACCGGGGATCAAACTCACGACCGCATGCTTGCAAGGCAGGTGCTTATCAGGCCTGTTTTCTTAATGAAAATAGATGCAAAATCTTCTATAAAACAATGACAAACAGACTGAATCAAATCATCAAAAAGATTTTACACCATGATCAAGTAGGATTCATCCCAGGAACGCGTAGATAGGTCAATATATGCAAATCAATACTATAAATGTAAAAGATCACAGTTCACTGCACAGAAGCAAGGATGAAAACGACATGATCATCCTAATAGATGCATAAAAAGCATTTGATAAAGTTTAACATTGATTCATCATAAAATCTCTAAAGAAAATTTAATAGAACATCTTTATTGCAGTCTGATAAAAGCACTCTCTGCCAAGTCAACAGCCAACATTATATTAAATAAGCAAGCCCTAAAAGCTTTTGCTTTAAAGTCAGGTAAAAAACAAAGTTGCCCATTATCACCACTCATCTTAAATATAGTTCTGGAGATATTAGCCAGAGTGATTAGACAAGAGAAAGAAATAAAAGGAATATAAACAGAGAAGGAAGAAAATAAGTTATCATTATTTGTTGATGATATAATAGTCAACACAGAAGACCTCAAAAAATCAATCAATTAACACCTAGAATTAGTAACCCAATTTGTCAACCTGGAAAGAGAAAAAGTCAACACTCAAAATTCAATAGTATTTATGTACATGAGCAAAATTTAATGAGAAAGAAATTAAGAAAAGCACACCTTTTACAATAGCAACAAGAAAATTGAAATATTTAGGAATCAATCTAAAGGAGGAAGTAAAAGACCTTTACAATGTAAACAACAACTCAGAAAAATTGAAGAGGATACCATAAAATGGAAACATACACTCTGCTCTTAGATAAGCACAACCAATATAGTAAAAATTGCCATAATTCCAAAACCATTATACATATATAATGTAATTCCAGTCAATACCAATGGCATACTTTCCAGAACTAGAGAAAATAACCCTAAAATTCACTTGAAACCAGAAGATAGCTAGAATATGGAAAGCAATTCTGAACAACAAAGGCAAGTCTGGGGCATCACAATCTGTAATATTAAGTTATATTACAAAGCTACCATGAAAAAAACAAGATGGTACTGGCTAAAAAATAGACCTGAACATCAATAGAACAGAATACAAGATGCAGACATAACTCCAAACACAATCAGCTACCTTTCCTTTGGCAAAGGATCCAAAAATATTCACTGGAAGAAAAATATTTCCTTTAATAAATGGTGCTGAGAAAACTGAGTTTTCATATGCTAAAAGTTGAACCTAGACCCATATCTCTCACCATGCATTAACTAAAATTAAAATCAACAAAAGATCTAAAAACTAAAAGAGAAACACTGAATCTTCTGGAAGATAGAATAGGTAAATCTCTTGAAGACATAGGTGTAAGCAAAGACTTTATGAAGAAGTCCTCAGTTGCACAGGAAAAAGTACAATGAGTCAACAACTGTGATCACATCAAACTAAAAAGCTTTCACACAGCAAATATGGACAACAAAGTAAAGGGACAACTCACCAAATGTGAAAAAAAATTTACTAGCTGTCTTAGACAAAGGAATAATATCTAGAATTTATAAATTATTCAAAAATCAGAAAACTCAACTTGGTTACTTCTCTTGTTGCTGAGCCAAAATATCTGACACCTAAAATTAAGGAAGGAAAGGTTTATTTAGTTCACAGTTTGTGGAGGTTTTAGAGCATAATCACCTGGTTCCAAAGCAAGGTGTCACAGCACAGGTGAAACAGTTCAAGATGGCAGAAGACAGCAAAATCAGCAAGGACAAAATGGGAAGCAAGTCTCTTTCCCTCCTTTATACTGTAAGCAGGATATCCACCCACACCACCTCCATGCCCGCCACTTGCACAGGATCAGGATGTTTATGAAGTGAGGATTCTGATCCCCTGTGGAGTCACTTGGTTAAACTTTTAAACTTCTCAATTTGACATAATTGATAACATCCTAGTGTGGTATGGGCTGTGTTTCACACCCCAGGATGTAGAGCTTCTGAGTTACTGAATTAAACTTCTAGATTTCGCAAGCTGACACAATGTTTCATCCATTACACCACCAAAATGTAAAGATCCAATACAAAAATGGGCTTCTGAGATGAATACACATTTGTCTAATGAAGAAGTAGAAACAGTAAATAAATATCTGAAGAAATGCTCTACATCTCTGGTTATAAGAACTGCAAATTAAAACAACATTGACAATCCATCTCACTGCATAAAGAATGGCTAATACTAATAAATTAGCCAATAATAGATACTGATGAGTAATTTTAGAGAAAAGAACTTTTCTTCATTTCTGGTGAGTCTGAAATCTGGTGCACCCAGTATGGAAATCAGTATCAAGATTCCCCAAATAACTCAAAGTAGAAGTTACATTTGACCTAGATGTTTACCTTCTAGATATCTTCCTGAAAGCATTAAAAGCATCATACCACAGTGACATATTCATACCCATGTTTATGGCAGCAGAGTTTATAATATCCAAATATTGGGAAAAATCCCATATTCAAATCAACGGAGGAATGGATAAAGAAATTGTGTTTTTTATATACAGAGTACTACTCTCCCATAAAGAAAGATAAAACAGTTATTTGTAGGAAAAAAAGATGCACCTTGAGATCATTATCTTAAGTAAAATAAACCTGACACAAAGTTTAAAAATGATATTGTTTCTCTTGTGTGAGGAACTCGAAATGTAAGGAACATAATGTAGTGTAGATACTGGGAAATAGGAAGAACATGCTCAAATGAGAAGTGAAACAAGGGAAGAAGAGGGGCAAAGGAAAAAAGATTCTATAGTAAAAGCTTTCAGTTTTTAACATTTAGTATGATGTTGACTGTTGGTTTGTCATAAATAGTTTCTATAAAATAGAGATAAAGCCTTCCTATCTGTTGTGTTGTCATAATGAATGTTGGGCTTTGTCAAATGCTTTTTCTGCATCTATTGAGATGATTGTGTGGTTTTTGCCCGCAGGTCTGTTAATATGTGCATTACATTTAATTGTTTACATGTGTTGAACCATCCCTTTATCCTTGGGATGAATCCTACTTGATCATGGATTATAATCTTGCTGACTCACTTCGTTCAGTTTGCCATTACCTTATAGTTGTATTTCCTTTATCTTGATGCTATTGCGATGGATGTTATTTCCACAATTTCTTTCTCAGTGAGTGTGTTATCTGTATACAGGAATGATATTAATTTTTGAGTGCTGATGTTGTATCCTGCTATGTAACTAAATTTGTTTATTCAATTGAGAAATCTTTTAGTGGAGTTTTTGAAGTCACTTGTAAAGCACATGTAAAGCAACATGTTATCCTCAAAATACTTTAGGATACATTAGGAATCCAAGGAAGATGGCAAAACAGTAAGTAGCAGAGTAAACAGCCTCTCTGAGAGAAACAGTCCAGATGCTGGAATATAGCAATGTGGGGAAGACAAGAAGGAACGAAGTGGAATTTCCTCAACCCAGGAAGAACCTAAAGTGAGAATTGAAGCCCACAGAGAGAATTAAAAAAAATAAAAACTTAAACAGAAGAAGGCAGTAGCTGGTGATGCTTCACCCAAAGCCAGGACCACAGGGCAAGAAAAGCTGTTGAAACCTGGGGACACATGGTCACAGTGAAGGAGGTGAGGTGGCTGGCAAGCCCAAAGGCCTCTGTGGGGAGACGTGGTGAAGGGGAGCAGCGGACTGGAAAATTGCACTGGCTGGTGGTGAGTGTGGGGAACTCAGTCCTTCTGTGGGAGTGGGCAATTGGTTGGGGGCCATTTTGGAGTTGGGCAAGATAAGCCTGGAGCCAGACTGCAGCCAGCTTCATTCAGCCACTCCTAGCTCAGATTAGATTGGTGGAAATTGCTTGGACTGAGTCCTGCCCCTGTATGCATTTCAAGAGCCATCTCTGAGGTTTCCCTAAAGCTATCCCCAGCCAGATCCATTCCACTACACATACTATATGTGTTGAAGGCTCCCTACTGTTAACCAGCCTGGGAGGGAGAGGGCAGCCTGTCCCATTCCTGCTAGCACTCCAGCAGCCACTGGTAGCCCTATACTAGCACACTCAATGGTCACTATCAGATATCCCTACTTAGTACAGGCTAGAAAAAGCAAACAGTCTCCCTTCAGAGAAACTGTGGACAACACATGAAGTGCTGAGGACCCCACTATGCATTTGCTCAGAAGAAACCAGAAACATGAAAAGGGGAAGAAGCAAAAGGTAGTCTCTAGCCTCCAACTCAAGCAGTACTGGTCCAGGAGATGTAAACATGGAAGAGATCAGGAGTCACACATCTGAAATTTCTGAAGGAACAGCAACTGAAGTAAAGAAACAACTTCAAAAGGCTATAAAAGAACTTAGAACATAAATACTGTCTCAGGTAAAAGAAGAAATGAGAAACATAATAAAAGAATTGCTAAGCACCTCTAAAGAAGACACAGATGGAAGAATAGAGGAGCATAGAAAAATGGGGGAAACCTTCAAGGAAGAATATAAAAATATTAGAATACATGAAACAGATTCAAAGTGATTACCAGGAAATTAAAAACTCTATTGAAATCTGGCAAAATTGCTTGAAAGAAACTAAAGATAGACTATCAAACCTTGACAACAGGTTTGCAATGTGTGATTGTGAAAAGAAAGATCTCTTAAAAATAACAAGGCACCAGGAAGTAACAATTCAAAGGCTACAAGATGAAAAGAGGATCTATAACTTAAGAATAAAAAATGTGAGTGAAGAAGTAGGGGTAAACACAAATGAAATACAAAGTTTATTTACAGAAATAATTAAAGAAAACTTCCCAAGCATAGGAAAAGGAAATTATATTCATATATTTGAGGCATACAGAACTCCAGCCAGCTATAACCAAAATAAATCTACAACCAGACATATAATAATCAAGATACCAGAAATTCAACACAAGAACATAATATTAAAAGCTGTCAGAGAAAAGAAACAGATCACCTATGAAGGAAAACCCATCAGATTCACGACAGACTTCTTGACACAAACCATCAAATCAAGAAGAGCTTGGAGTCAAGTATTCCAAGCCCTGAAAGAAAATAACCTCCAACCCAGATTGATGTACCCTGCAAAAGTGTCTTTCAAAGTTGATGGAGAAACAAGATACTTCCACGACAAAAACAGCTGAAAGAATTCATGACCACCAAACCAAACCTACAAAAAATACTGAAGGACATTCTAGAGAGAGAGAAAAAAGACCATGGTTTCAGGAACAGCAGCAGAGGGGGCTCACTGAATGGGGCAGACAGTGGAATGAAGGGCAAAATTAGGCAACCAATGGCAGAAAAATAGCATGTCAGAGATGAGGCAGAGAAAATTGGCCATAATCACTAAAAAGAAAGGCAGAGTAGATCAGAAGATAGGGTCCATCAATATGCTTATATAAGAAGTATAAATAACATGAAAGAGGGTTTATAGATTGAAATTTAAAGATGAAAAAACAATGCTCTATATGACAGGGAAGCAGAAAAAGTGGGGGTAGCTTGCCCATCAGCTGCAGATTGGTTAGAAAGCCATGACACTTTTATATAATGGAAAACTACTCAGCTATAAAGAAAGATAACCTTAAGGCTCTTGTAGGTAAATGGATACAACTTGAGATCATATTCAGGGGTAAAAAGTTTCAGAGTTACTTAGGTGAATAGCTGATTGCCTCTCTAATATAAAAACTAAAGGAGTTAGTGGTATCCAAAATGTACAATGCATCCTGTGAAAGTGAAAGGGGGAGGGATTGTCTAAAAAGGGAAAGCAGTGGCCATTTTTAATCTATTATCATGATTTGAAACTAATTTTGTTTTCATTTTTCTGTTTAGTTTGGTTTTATTCTGTTTCAGTTTTTCTACCTGTATTAGATTTGCTGGCATACACAGCTATTCCAAAGATAGCAGTGTATATTATCGTAACCATTTTTGATTTCCTGTTAGCTGAATTTGAAGCTCTGTGTTGCTTTCATTGTTTTGTTTTGATTGATTTTATTCAATTCTATTTTTTGATAGTATCAAGTCTGAAGGTATAGGTAATTACTTTGAGGACAATAAGATGCACAATGATACCTATTGTGGTTTGACTGTTATCTTCTTTTGAAGTCCTGTAATTTCTCCATTGTTTTGTTTTTATTGGTTTTGTTCTGTATTGTTTTGTTCAATTTTATTATGCCTGATGATATGGGCAATTCTTTTGTAGATAATGAGGCATTATAGTAGCCATTATTGATCCTGTATTTTGTTTTTAAGTCATGTACCATGTTCATCCTTTTGTTTTGATTGATTATTTTGTTTTAACTCATTTGGTTTTATTCTTTTCAAAATAAAGAAAATAAAAAAATAACATAAACATTAAATCTGATGGAAAATAGAGTGCATACAACTCTTGAAGACATTGGTGTAATCAGAGACTTTATGAACAAAACCCCAATTGCACAGGAGCTATCATAAAAAATCAACAACTGAACTTTCACCCTACTGAAAAGCTTTTGCACAGCAAGAGAAACCACCAGCAGAGTGAAAAGACAACTCACAACATGGGAGAAGATGTTTGCCCGCTGTACCTGAGACAAAGGATTACTATCAGGAACATATGAAGAAATTTTAAAAAAAGTCAATCTTCCAAGATTTAGAGACCCAATCCAAAACTGGGCATCTGAGATGAATACATACTTCTCAGATGAAGTAATATGAACATCAAATAAATAGTTAAAAGTGTTCAACATCATTAGTCATTCAAGACATGCAAATTAAAACACTGCAATCCATCTCACCAAAGAAAAAACGGCTACTATCAAACGGGGAGGTGCTGTGGGGAAAAAGGAGCCCTTCTCCACTCTTACTGGAAATGCAGACTGGTGCAACCACGGTGGACCTCAGTGTGGAGGTCCCTCAAAAAACTAGGACTAGAGGTCCCATTCAACCCAGCTACTCCCTTTCTGAGTATCTTCGTAAAATAATTAAAGACATCATACCACAGTAATATATGTGTACCCATGTTTACACAGCATCACCTTCTGTAATAGCCAGATCTTGGAAACAACCTAAATGCCCATCGATATGGATGGATAAAAATGATGTATTTTTATACAATGGAATACTACTCAGCCATAAAGAAGGATAAACTGGGGACTGTTATAGGTAAATGGATCATACTCATTAGTGAAATAAGACAGACATTTAAACATTGTATTGTCTCATTAGTGTGAGAACCTGAAACATGTATATCTGTGTGTATGTATATAAAATGTATATAAAATATTTAAGCTAGTTATACTACTGCTTTCTCTAAGTTCAGAAAGAGAAAGATTTGCACTCGTGTTGTTTGAACAGTCAAATGCAGATTTCTTGTGCTCTGGATGAATGATTTGAGGATGACAAAATGCAATATGCATTATTGCCTCTGATTGAAGTTTTTAGAAATTTTTAGATCTATTCTTTTTCTTTTTCTCCTTAAAATAAAATGGAATTTGAAGAAAAATAATTTTAACTTTTTCTATCTTTATCCATTTTATTCTTTAACTTGTCTAATTGACCTGGTTAACTACCAAAAGAGTACTATAATAAAAAACCAAATTTAGTAGCATATCCATATACAAAAATAACACATTAAAATGAACAGACACTTCTAGAAAGAATAAAGGGTCAGTAAGTGTTGAGGACCATGAATTCACAATGGTGAATTTTGTGTATTTCCCTAAAGGATAAATGGAGGCTTAGTATCATGATATCACCCTTTTGAGACTTCCCACTAACTCTTGGGTTGGGCCATCCTCTCCTATTCACTAGTACTAAACTAAGACTACTAAGATAAAAAAGAACACTCCAGTGCAAGACCTAGCTTAGCATAAAATCATCTCCATTCTCTTGAGTCATTCCAAGATTATGTGTTGCCTTCAGTATCATTCTCTGAATCTTCTGCCAACTTGGAATCTTCCAATAGCTCCCTCCATCATTGTGTACACACATTGTATTGTATATACCCAATAAATAGTGGTTGGTTTGGAATGTCTCAGTCTCTGCTTCCCTTCTCTCTTGTTCTCATTCCCAGTTGAACACTTTCTTCCTACTTCCCAATATCTTTCTCTGCCCGTCTTGAGGCACTGATCTCCTAGTCTTCCATCATGCATTACTGATTTGTC
Organism: Hydrochoerus hydrochaeris; assembly: GCA_004027455.1. NCBI lineage: Eukaryota > Metazoa > Chordata > Mammalia > Rodentia > Hydrochaeridae > Hydrochoerus > Hydrochoerus hydrochaeris. The sequence continues at coordinate 66,919 of PVLA01000007.1, forward strand.
TCTGTTTTTTTTTATTTTATCCTTTGCTGTGCTTCTCATACAGGCAGTTGGGGTTCTTGGCAAGTTCTCTGATAAATAAGTACATAAAAATATGAACACCCCAATTATTTCCCTTTTGAATATCTTATTGAAAGAGTTAAAGGCATCATATTACAGTGAACTACACATACCTATATTTATAGCAGCACAGTTCATAATAGTTAAACACTGAAAGTGGCTTGTATATTTATCAACAAATGTATGGATAAATAAAATGTTACATCTATACACAATGGACTTCCAGTTTGCTATCAATAAATAAATAATTTGTAGAAAAATGGATTCACTTTGATACCATAATATTATGTAAAAATATCAGTCACACAAGGTTAATTATCACATGGTTTCTCTTGTATAAGAAATCCAAAACATAAATTAAGAGTAAAGTACAAGGTAAAAGGAAAAAGATATATCTTTAGTATATAGGAAGAAAAACAAGAAATGGAGGTAAAGGGTAAGAAGAGGAGGAAAATGAGATTTTGAAAAGTATGAGAAGTTGTTATGTTCTGTGTACATATACCAAGTCCCTACAAGGAATATGATCATTAGGTGCTATACACATGTACAAACAATATATATAGGAGAAGCAGTTTGAGAGATGGAGGTGAGGCAGGAGATTAGGGTGCAGCCAATCAGCTAGGTAAAAATGTGGCCTGTCAGTCACAGAAAATGAAAATATGTGTAAAATAGTTTCCAAGTCCTGTACCTGCAATTAATCAGAAACATGTTAACTTAAATTTATCTGGTGTGAAATGATGCAGATTTTTGATAGGATGGTCTAGATTTGTTGTCAAAATTGGAGGATATGAAATATGGCTGCCATGAACCTCATAACCACTACACTTTCTCTTTCACAATGGCCTAATCTCATCCTGTAAAGTATACTTATTTTCCTATTTTAAATGACCTGTACTCTACAGAACATATTTCTTTTCCTATCTTCAGTAAATGAAAAACCTTATTACCATTTTGCATTTTTATCCAATTCTTTGCTCAGAACAAAAGGAACTTGCAAACAATGTCTAAAAGGATCCCACAGCACCCTTGAAATCTGACAAAGAGAAAAGAGGAGGGAGCAGAGAGAAAGTGATAAAAGAGAAGTTTTATATAATCTCCCCACAATGAATGAAATTCTTCATACTACAAACTTTTAATAACAACAAAGTTTGTGAGTAAAGATTACCTTGTTATATAGACAAAAGTTTCTATGGTTAGTACACTTGTGTAGGAGCAATCTTCTTTAAGATACAGGTATTTTGCTAATGTAGATTTAATTTGTAGACATAAATTTATTTTAAAAAGAACTGCTTTTTAGATATACTGCTGTGTCTAGTTTCTTAGAATAACTTTCTCAAATTATGCTGAAGAACACATTTTGAGGTTTTCCTCTCCAATACAATTTTATTCCCTAATCTTTCATAGTCATATTTTAGAGTGCTTTACCTTCAGATGTAATATTGGCAACAAAAATATAAATCATGGAAATCTGTATCTAAATCTTGTATTAATCATCTTACGATACATAGACATGCATTTACCCTCATTGGTTCTTAACTTTTTATTCTAGTCATGATTAAATGTGCCTATTCAGCCTACTTCACAGATTGATTATGAAGATATGGTTGGGTAGAATTTATGTGAAAATGCTTTGCACAAAGGAAAATCTTGGAAGAGGATTTATTTTTACTAAAATTAAAATAATATAGTGTGATGTGCCTGGCACTTAGTAGGCCCTGACTAAATATTTGATAAAAGAATGAGTAGGTTATTTATTGATTAGAAAAATAAATAAACACTTTTCATTTGAGATCCTTAGACTTCCTTTCTTTTACTTTTTTTTCCAAACTACCCTTGGCTCTTCATTTCTCCTCACTAACATGTTCCAATAGGAGGAATATGCCAGCTTTGTTGTGTTTTAGGACATGGCACACAAAAATTACTTTTAGAGGCAAGACATAAATTACTTTATGTCACCTCAAAATAATCCTTGTTAGTGTATTATTTCAAAATGGTTACTTTGACAAACTGCAGACACAGAAGCATCTCTGAAAAGATACAGGCAGTGAGAGAAGTCTACGTTCATCCGCAGAAGAAATTTACATTAGTAAAATTATCTGTTACAGTAACAGAGCTACTACAAAATAAATTTATTCCCTGTGAAACTTTAATATACATGAGAACACTTTCATTCATCATAGTTTCTTTTCCCGTCTCATTGAAAATTTGTCTCCAGTTTTCCTGTATGAGAAAGCTTAATATCCTATTAGTTTTTATAGGTTAGGATGCTATACAAGCTTGCATCACGTGACCCTTTCTTAGAGACATATATCTGTGGGACTTGCATGAATATATATATATATAAAACTAAAGCTTTTTTTTCTGTTACACTGTTTTATATCAGTTCAACATGCAGACTAGCCAAAGGGCCTAGAAATGTGAAAAAAACTTTTCCTTCCACTACAACATCTATCAAATACTCCCCTCATGTACCTTCTTCTTTCAAGCTTTCTTTCTTTTAAAATTCTTAGTTAATATCAAGGTAGATTTTTCTATTATAACAACTGCATCTAGCCATTATAACCTCACTTTGAAACATTCTTAGAAATTTATTGTGATTAACAAAAGAAATTTATTGTGATTACAATTACTCAGCAAAGACACATTTACTAGGATGCTGATTGCCATGTTGTATGTATTTGCTCTGCCAATTAGTAGTTATTTAACTGTTTTGGAGTGCAGTGAGTTTTTGCCTCTTGGTTAATTTCCAATAAGCACACCCAGGAGATAAAGCACTGGAAAGAAGCTTATTACTTGCAGTAATTAAGGAGAGCACTTGAGTTAATCTATAATGCAGTGTTTGAAAATAAACTCAAGGATTTGAGGGGGGCTTACAAATATTCACATAGGGAAGAGTCATCAGAGATAGAGATTGGGACATTCATAAGCATATTCAGTTGGAGGTCATACATCACATGTTCCAAAAAAAACTAGCTACATTCATGAGCCCAGAATTTACTTCTTATAAGTTTCAACAAATTACCTTACTGAAATAAAAAAAACAACCCAAAAGACATGTTCATTGTGTTATAAAGATGCAGTAGCTTTCTCTCCATAAGTATAGGAGCCAGAATCTAAAAGTGTTTTCCCCACCCACTAGGTAATATGAATTTCACTAAAGATTTTAGTTTCTATTCCATAGTATCCTTCATGTTAAATTTAAGAATATTAATAGTGTCTACTTCACAAAGTTGTTACAAAGTTACAATTAAATAGGTACTTTAAATAATGTTTAAATATTGCTAGATTAATAGCAAATACTCAATAAATTACAGCTATTAATAAACAACAGAAATTTAGCATAGGATATGAAAGCTTCCATAACTCTTCTAAGAAAACTGCCTAGGTTTGAAAACAAGACTTATATGAGAGGAGGAAATAATCAAATTTGTTTAAAAGTTTTCTGTGATACAGAAGGCTTCAGAATTGAAGACTCAAAAATCCAGGAAAATTTGTCTGTTTTTATACATAGGTTTGGTGATAGATGGAGAAATTTGATTGGACAAAAGGGTAAGAACAATTGGAAATAGGTTAAGAAAGTAAGACCTGAAAGGTATATCTGTTCAGATTCTTGGTTTCACTGCATAGCATTCTTTTTTTTTCAATGAGTGAGGTAATATAATTTGGTTGGCAAAATAAAAATAAAATTGTCTTTAAATTTCGCAGCATATTCTCATCCAGGATGTTAGCCAATCAAGGTAATATTTATCTTGCAAAAACTATGTTGATAAATGAAATATCCATTTTTTTGTGTGTAAAATAAATTATGATTTTTTACTTGGTTAAAGATAATATATACATAGTTTATAAATGCTAAGTATGCTTTTTTTGGTTCTCATTAGTGATCCAATAACTATTAAAATGAATGAATCAATAAAAATATTAATGATTACAAGATTTCATAGCATCTAATCATCAGTTGCTACGCACAAATTCAAATATTCTTGGACTCTTAAGGTTTATAAAATGATAATATATTTAGGTTATTAAATGTGTTTTCATAAATTAATACATAGAACAGTTTAAAATTGTTTTCTTGAGTTGATTGAGTTAAATTTAATTTCGTATTAAATTTGCAAAGTTACATCTAATTTTGTATTAAAATAATATTTAAGAAATTCCTGCTAAATCAGATTCCTTGATTTTAAGTAGTAGTTGTTGAACTAAAAAGTGGCTTTCTCCCCTCTGTGGTTGACATGTATCTACCTTAACCACTTTGCTTCAATTTTCTCCACCAATACATGGCCTCTCTGCTTTTTCTCCAGAATCTTTTGTTTTGTTTCATGAGACAGAGTCTCACTTTGAAGCCTAGGTTGGCCTCATGCTTGCAGCAACCCTCCTATCTCAGCCTCCCAAGTGCTGGTATGCACCAATACACCCAGCTTCCCCAGAGTCTTATTGTGCACCATCCCAACAAATTTTATGAAAAATGTATTTTATGTATGTCGTGGCTTGTATCAGTGCCCCCCATGCCTCATGTAATTATGTATTTGTGATTGTTTTGTTGTCTAGGGCTTGGATTGGTGGTGTGAGTGCTACACCTGCCTAGGGGTGGAGCCAGGATATGATGTAATGGAAGAAGAAGGTGTCTCTCTCTTGCTGGTTTGTGCCTTACTGCTTGCAGCCACCATAAAGGATTTTCTCACCATTCCATGCTGCCTTGGAACCAACTGACTATGGATGAAATATCCAAGAACTGTAGGAAATAAACCTTTCCTTCCTTCATTTTTGGTGTCAGGTATTTTGTCCCAGCAATGAGTAAAAAGTAACCAAGACAATCTACATATATGACTAAGTTAGATATATTGAAAAGGTTATTTTTATATCTACAATGTTTTCTTAAGATATTAAATGGTTCTTAAATTCACAAAAACAAGGTTAAAACAAGTTTTATATTTTACTTTGATCAATTCTTATATTTTCTAGAGTCAGACTTTAGTTACTTACAAAAGCCGAATTTCAAAAATATAGATTATTTAGATGTTTATAAAATGTTTTCAATAACTAGTTTATGATTGGATAAATGAACAACTTGGATCTCAGTTTATAACACAACCGATATATCCAAACCTAGAGATATCTATTCATCTAAAGGCAAAATATTGTAAGAATAATTTTTTAAATTTAAAATTAATACATGCAAAAAGTTACTAATAAGTGCTTTTATACAATATATATCCACACCTTAGACATAACATAATGAAAAATTTTGCCATTTCTTTAAATTTGGCCCTGCTACTTAAATTTTGATCTAAATGTATTTGTTTTGATTAAATAAATACTTGGTATTGTATAAATGAGTTACACTTACATATTGGGTGATGTCTATTGATAATAACATTGCATTCTAAATCTATAGATGTTCTGAGGATGTCCTTTAATTCTTTTTTCAAATTAAAAATATATCATTAATACATGTTCATGTTTTCAATTCATATAGTTTGCAATCTTCTTGGAAATCGTTACATGTACATATTAGAACTTTTTAAAAAAAATCCTGTTTCCCTTTCCTCCCCTTCCCCAAATTTTAATTCTAGCCAATAGATTTACAGTACATAAACATGTTTCAAAAATCTAAATTTTGTATCAGGAATGAAAAAAAAATAATGAAACACACAAAAACACACACTATGATTCTAATTATTTTAAACCTCATATTATATTAAATATATTTGTGCTTCCCAAATATACAGACCTTTTGGGTTGTAAAACTTTAAAAAGTGCTGATGATCTTCACACAAAAAATTATTCATGATGATGAACTTTTAGGTTTATGTGCATGTATTATGTAATTTCATTATGATATTTAGATGTGTAGTCCATGCAGTGTCACTGTAAAATTTCAATGTTGGTCATTAGTTATCTATAAAATACATTTATAAACAAATATTATCTAATTAGACATTTTAATAAATATAACAAATCTCAATTAAAATAAAATATTTTATTATTGATAAGTTATTTTATACTAAAATGAAAATATAATATATATTTAGAAATACAAAAACATAATAGTTGTAGTATAATCCCATCATAGTTTTTATGATAAAATGCTAATTTTGTTCTTGATTTAAAATCACCTTATAAAACCTCATATTTTTTTTCTGTTCATATGCTAAAAAATTTGACTTCTAAAAATAATTTAAACAATATGTTAAAATGATAGTTGGGCATGGTGGCACACCCCTATAATCCCAGGACTCAAGAGGCTGAGGCAGGAGGATCTGTGTGATTTCTAAGTCAGCCTGGACAACATATTGAGTTCAGTGTCTGCCTGGACTACATAACAAGATGCTATCTTAAACAAAACAAAACAAAACAAAACAAAATGACAGGCCATCACTCCTTCTCAAAGATAAAATATGATGGCAACTCTTTATACTATTGGTAGTCCTAATCAAGAAAATAAATAGATATACTTTAGATGTACTTTATACTTTCAAAGTGCCTAATATGAAAAAATATATAATTTTTATAATTAAAGTATACTTTTCATATTTCAATATTGATGCAACTGATCTTTTGAGTGTTCAGCATCCAAGGTTTAGAAACCAAAATACAAAAGGTAACTGGGTTATGAGGTCATCCAGTATTCTGCTGTCTGCCTTTGAGGATCAGCCAAGATCCAGAATATGATGAAAGTAACAAAAGCAGATCCTACATCTTTAGTAAATCACTTAACCTCCTGATCAAAGATTATTGGACTCCAGAAGACAAGAGTCAACCAACATACATTGTGGTGAAAGGTATCAATTTTACTTTAAATAAAACAAAAACTTAACCAAGTGGCTGGCATACAGTGAATTATTAAAAATCATCTGTCTCTGTCATCATAGCAATGTTTTCACAGCAATATCTCAGTGAAAATTCATTATACATTACATAAAAAAGGAAGCACTTTTTTGCAGAATAAATCACACATACCAAAATAAGTTGGTATCACTCCATTTACATTATTCATCAATTAAAAATCTTTCAATGTATATATTAGACTACTTTAAATACATTTAAAATTAGCTTTCATTGTTCTGTCATGTACAATTTGTAGATGAGTTGAACTTACAAGCACTATTTATCAAAGTCAAACTTAAATACAAAAACTTAGAGATTTATATTTTAAACACAGTGTAGCATAACTATAACATAGATACATATATATTTGTTTTCTTTTGTTTTGGAGTGGGTGATACTGGGTCTCCTCATATAATCCAGGCTGTCTTAGAACTCACTATGGAGCCAAGGCTGACCTTGAATTTGTGGTGATCCTCTTGCCTCAGCCACTCCAGTGTTGAGATTACAGGTGTGTACCACTATGCTTAGCCTATAATTTAATACATTAATTCAAAAATTTGTTTAAAAATATATTTGGAGTGTGAACTTAGTGCTTGATATACACTAGGTAGTAAAATAAATATGTTTACTTTTATACTCATTTATAAATTCTGTATCAGCCAGATTTTATTTCAGTGGATTACTGTTGAAAATGGAAATTACAAATGTACTAAAATTGTTGTTTTTTTTCAATAGCAAACTTCAGAGTATGCTTTTTAAAAAGACTGTACTAAAAAGGCTATAACTAGTAGACATTTTTTCCAATCCAGAAAAATATCCACTTAACAAAAATTACCTTTAAAAGTTACCTTTGGATCTTGAAAGCTAAAAATAAAATTTAAAAATTTAGAACCATAATTTCACCTAAATTCAATAATTATCAATAAAATTAGATTAGTAAAAATAATTATTATTCAATATTGAATAGGACATATTATAGTATGAGGATATGTTAAACCATAAGTATCCAGTAAGGATTCTTTCTAATGTATATTATCGCTTGTTGAAGAAAATATAAAAATGTACTGCATTAAGCAGGTTTTCATTATTAAAACAAATTAATGAGATAATCAAATTACAAGGAAAAGTATTCTTGCTCTGACTCCCAGACCTCCACAGGCATGCAAGGGTGGGCTGCTTCAGAACCATGCCTGCGCACTACCCTCGGGGAACCCCCCACATCCTGGACCTAGTATTGCTGTTGATCATTGGCTCCCATTCCTCTTCCCAAACATTAAACTGCAATGGATTAATCATGGTGGTTGATGGGAGACTCAGTAATCCCTCATCCAAACAGAAGGGCTCAGCAGGCTTCGATCAATGTGGTGAGTTTGCCCCTAAAATACAGGTCTTTATTGTTTCAGCAGGAGCAGTGCCGAAGCTCCCTCTAGCTGTAAGACCTCGGTGAGCTTGGCAAGAGTGTGAATGAGTCCTTCCTCCACAGAGAAAACATCAGATAGGTTGAGGAGTGTGCCAATTAGGCCTCCCCCAACCTGGAGAAAATTAAAAGGGACTATGACACATCCAGAGACACAGTAGGTTCCCAGGCAAGACAAACACTATAGAGTGGGAGATCTGGTAACATGGAACAACCTAAAGACATAGTAAGAGTGGGAACTAAGATTGACTTACATCAATACTAATAGGCTAGTCAACCTAGGAAGAATAAAGAACTCACCCAGCAGGCTCTGCAGGAAGAATTCAAGTGACTGAGTCTCATTTTTATTGTGATACCTAGCAATTGGACAAACATCCACCACACAGTAGGGTCCTAAGATATATGCTGCAGACAGTTGAAACTAGTGGAATTAAAAGACAAAACATTAACCCAAAAGGTGAAATTGACAAAATGAAAAAGTAAAATGCAATCTCAAACATATAGTTCATGAGGAGCAAGTACAGGAGACATTGAAATAGGAGACTTTAAAAGTCATACAGCAGAAATCTCTGAAAAGACAGCAGGTTAAATAAAGAAACAAATACATGAGGCAATAGAGGAAATCAAATTAAAAAGAGTTTCTCACTTAAACACAGAAATAACAACCTTAGTAAAGGGGTTGTTCAGTGTAGCTTGTGAAAAATAAAGAGTTACAGGAGCATGGGAAACTGATTAAAACCTTGAATACATGATATAGAAAATTAGAATCCATGAAAAAAATTCAAAGAGATATCAAAGAGACAAAAGAATCTATTGAAAGCTGGATAAGCTGTTTAAATGAAACTGAGAGTAGAATTTTGGACCTTGAGGACAGGATCACAGTTAGTGGTCATGAAAGGACAGAGCTTTCAAAAATAACAAAGTAGCATGAAATGGCAATTTAGCAGCTTTAAGATGATGCCAATAGAATAAATATACTATTAATCGGCGTCAATGAAGATTCAGGAGTCAATGCAAGTAGCATAGGTAAACTATTCACAGCAGTAATAGCAGAAAATATCCCAAACATTGGGAAAAAATCTGATATCCAGATAAGTGAGGCATATAGAATGCCAAACAATCACAACCAACATAAATCTACACCCAGACACGTAATAATAACGATCCCAGACACATAGCATAAAAACATAATACTAAAAGTTGTTAGAAAAAAGACACATCTCACTTATCATGGAAAGCCCATTAGAATTTTCAACACAAACCCTCAAGTTAAGATGAACTTGGAGTGAAGTGTTTCAAGCCCTGAAAGGAAACAACTTTCAACCCAGACTGATGTACCCAGAAAACCACTCTTTCAAATTTAATGGAGAAATAAGATACTTCCATGACAAAGAACAACTGGAGAAATTCAAGATCACCAAACCAACCCTAGAAAGAGAATGAAACACATGCTAGATAGAGATAAAAATGACCAAAGTTTCCAGAACAACAACAGAAAGAAACCAGGCATGGCAAACAATTAAACAAGGGGGAAAAGCAGAAAACAAACAACAGGAATATAACATGACAAAGTTGAGCTATTACATATCAGTTATATGTATCAATCCAAATGGCCTCATATCACCTATTAAAAGAAATAGATTGACAGGATGGATCAAAAGCCAGGATCCCAATAATATGTTGTATACAAGAAACACATCTGACTCAAAAGGAAACTCATAGATTAAAAGTCAAAAGATGGAAAACAGTATTCCATGCAATAGGAACTCAGAGAAAAGCAGGAGTAGCTATTCTGTTTGCAGACAATGTAAGCTTCAAATCCAAAATGATTAAAAGAGATAAAAAATTCTTGTTAGTGGAAAACTTCAAGAAGAAGAACTATCAATTATAAATATATATGCACCAAACACAAGAGCACCCAACTATATAAGACAAATACTAATGGAAATGAAAATCAAAATACATGAGAACACAATTATAACAGGGGACCTTAATACCCCATTGTCAGAAAGAAATCAATGAACTAGAAAAAAAGTCAACAAAGAATAATGAAACTTAATCAAACCCATAAGAAGATGGATGTAGTAGATGTTTACAGAGTGTTGCATGCAATCACATTGGAATATACATTCTTCTCAGTTGTGCATGGGACATTCTCCAAAATAGACTATATATTAACCCATAAAACAATCTTAAGTAAATACAAATGGATTGAAATTATGCCATGCATATTATCAGACCATAGTGCACTTAAACTGGAAATTAATGCAAAAGAATAACAAAACCTGCATAAATAAATGGAAATTAAATAACAACTTTCTGAACAACCCATGGGTTACAGGTGAAATTAAATAAGAAATAAAGCAATAACTACAATTTGATAAAAATGTGGATACAACATACCCTAACCTGTGGGACACAAGGAAAGCTGTCCTAAGAGGCAAATATATAGCATTAAATTGTCATATCAAGAAAACAGAATGAGCACAAATAAACAACCTAATGCTACATCATAAGCTTCTAGAAAAAGAAAAGCATGTAAAACTCAAAGCTCATAGAAGAGAGAAAATTGTAAAGATCAGCATAGAAATTAATGCAATACAAGCTAAAAAACCAACACAAAGAATTAATGAATTGAAGAGCTGGTTTTTTGAGAGATGAAACAAAGCTGATAAACCTGTAGCCAATCTTACCAAGAAAAAGAAAGAAAAACTCTAATTCACACAATAAGGACTGAAAAGAGAGAAATTAATACAGATCCTATGGAAATTAAAAAGATCATGAATACTTATTTTGAAAATCTCTATTCACATGGGGTAGAAAACACAGAAGATATGGACAGAGTTCCAGAAACATATGAACTACCATAGCTCAACCAAGAAGACATAACAATTTTGATTAACCCAATATCAGATATGGAAATTGAAAACATGATAAAGATTTATCAACAAAGAAAAGCCCAGGTCCTGAAGGACTCATGGCTGAATTGTACAAGAAATTTAGAGAGATTTGATGCCAATACTCCTTAAACACTTCAATAAAATTGAAAGAGAAGCAATCCTCCCTAACTCATTCCTGGAAGCAAGTATTATTCTGATCCCAAAACCAGAGAAAGATCTAACCAAAAAAGGAGAACTATAGGCCAATCTTACTAATGAACATTGATGTAAAGATTCTCAATAAAATACTGGCAAATAGAGTGCAACAAATAAACAATTATACAACAAGTGGGATTCATTGCAGGAATGCAGGGATGGTTTAACATACACAAATCAATAAATGTAATACACCACATCAATAGAGCCAAAATCAAAAAATCATGTGATCATCTCAGTAGACACAGAAAAAGCTTTGGATAAAGTGCAACATTTATCCAAAGTGTTCCTGATAAAAACCCTACAGAAACTAAGAATAGATGGTCTCTACCTCAATCTCATAAAAGACTGTCTATGACAAACCAACAGCCAAGATTATACTAAATGGACAAAAAGTGAAAGGTTTCATTCTAAAATCAGGAACAAGAAAAGATGTCCACTATCACCATTTCTACTCAAGATAGTTCTTGAAGTGTTAGCCAGAGCAATCAGACAAGAGAGAGAAATAAAAGGAGTAAAGATAGGAAAGGAAGAAGTTAAATCATCACTATTTGCAGATGACATGATATTCTATATAGAAGACCCAAAAAACTCCATTAAAAGACTACTAGAGGTAATAAACAAGTTCAGCAGTGTAGCTAGATACAAAGTCAATGCTCAAAAATCAATAGCATTACTGTACATGAACAAAAAACTCACTGAGAGAGAAATTATGGAAATAGTGCCTCTCACAGTAGCATCTAAAAAATGAAATAGGAATGAACCAAACCAAGAATGTAAAAGACTTATATGCTGAAAATTATTCTAGTCTAAAAAAGGAGCTTGAGCCAGGTGTGGTGGCTCACACCAGTAATCCCAGTACTCAAGAGGCTGAGGCAAGAGGATCGTTGTGGGTTTGATACCAGCCTGGGCTACAAAATGAGCTCATGGCCAGCCTGAACTGCATAGCAAGACCTTGTCTCAAAAGGAAAAAAAAGGAGCTTGAAAAGGATATGAGAAAATGGCAGGATATTTTTTGGTTTTGGTTAGGAGGAACCAACATTGTGAAAATGGCCTTACTCCCAAAACTTATACAGATTTAATGCAATCCCAATCAAAATACCATTAACATATGTTACAGCTCTAGAGAAAACACTCCTAAAATTCAACTTGAAACAGAAGATAACTAGAATAGCAAAGGCAATTCTGGGCAACAAAGGTAAGTTAGGAGGCATTTCCCTTCCTGACTTGAAACTATACTGCAAGGCTACAGTGGCAAAATCAGCATGGTCCCAGCAAAGAAATAGACCTGATGATCAATGGACCAGACTAGAAATGGAAGCACAACTACCAGCACATTCAGCCACCTCGTAACTGACAAAGGGGCTAATCATGTTCACTGGAAGGATAGCCTCTTTAATAAATGGTGTTGGAAAAATTGGCTTTCTACATGCTGAAGACTGATACTAGACCCATGCTTATCACCACGCACTGAACTGAAGTCAAAATGGATAACAGAGCTAAATATTAAAACAGAAACACTAAATCTACTGGAAGACAAGGTAGGTAGAAATTTTGGAGACATAGGGGTAGGCAGAGAATGCATGAACAAAACCCAAACTGCATGGGAAATACTTCAAAGAATGAACAACTGGGATTTCATGTTATTAAAAAGATTTTGCATCTCAAAAGAAATCACCAACAATGTGAAAAGAAAACCCACAGAATGGGAAAGAATTTTAGCCAACAATCCTTCAAAGGACTTATATCCAGAACATATAAAGAATTGAAAAACCTCAAGCCCCCCAAATTCAAAAACCCTCTTCAAAAATGGGCATCTTAGATGAACACACAGTTCTCAGATCAAGATATACAAATGACAAATAAATACATGAAGAAATGTTCACCATCACTGGTCATTTGAGAAGTGCAAGTTAAAACAGCGTTGAGATTTCATCTCACTCTGGAAAGAATGGCTGCCATCAAGAAATCAACTGATAACAAATGTTGGAGAGGCTGTGGGGAAAAGGAACACTTCTCCACTGTTGGTGGGAGTGTAAACTGGTGTAGCCACTGTGAAAATCATTATGGACCTTCCTTAGAAAACTAGGATTGGAAGTTCTATTCAATCCAGATGTTCCTCTCTTGAGTATTTTCCCAGAAAAATTGAAAACATCATGTCTTTGTAATATGTGTTCACCCATGTTTATACAATCAAGATTTGTAATATCTAAATCTTGGAAACCATCAAAATGCCCACCAACCACAGAGTGGATGAAAAAGATGTATTTTTATACAATGGAATATTGCTCAGCTATAAAAAGAGTGACCTGGAAGCTTTTATAGGTAAATGGAGGCAACTCGAGACTATCCTAATAAGTGAAATAAGTAAGACTCATATGTGTAAATCTCGCATTGTCTCTCTAGTGTAAAAATAATAAAAACTGAAAGAGTAGTAAGATCCAAAATGTATAATAGATATTGTAAAAATGAAAGGGAAGGAAAATACTCTAAAGTATATACCTGTATTTATGTTTAAGTATGTAAGACAGATAACCATACTACTAAGTTTTTGTTGAATCATCAAACTGAATGGTTTGCACTGTCATGGTTTCATTGTATGTCCACTTTTATGCTTTGATTTTGTAATTTGAACAACTGTTTCTAATATGACAATATGTAATTTATCAACTAGTGATTTCTTAGTGTTATTTTTTGGAAATTCTATATTATTTCTACCCTTTTTTCCATTTTGCTGTTTTCCTCTAAATAAAAAAGAGAAAAATCAACAGCATTCCTGTACACAAACACATACTCATTGAAAAGAGAAATTGGGAAAATCACATACTTCACAATAACATTCAAAAATTGAAATATTTAACAATCAATCTGATAAAGAAATAAAGGATTTATATATTAAAATTAGAGTACTCTGAAAGAGAAGATTTAAGACAATATCTGAGAATGGAAATATATGACTTGCTCACGGATAGGAAGAAGCAGCATAGTGGAAATGGCCATAATCCCAAAACTATTATACACATTTAATATAATCCTGATCAAAATAACATTAACATACCTCACAGAACTAGCGAAATGACCTAGAATAGCAAAGTCATTCCAGGGTAACAAAGGCCAGGCAGGAGATATTACATTTCCTGACTTGAAATTATACTGCAAAGCTACTGTCACAAATTCAATAGGTAGTGGCATAAAAACAGACCTGGGAACAGTGGAATAGATTATAAGATGCAGACACAACTGCAAACACACTCAGACACCTTCTCTTTGGCCAAGGGGCCAAAAGTGTACCCTGGAAGAAAGATAGATTCTTTAATAAATTTTACTGGGAAACTTGCCTCTCTCCATACTAAAGACTCAAAGTAGACCAGTATTTATTACCATACACTAAAGTCAAAATTGATCTATGATATAAATATTAAAATGGAAATGGTAAATCTACAGGAAGATAACATAGGTAGAAATCTCGAAGACATAGGAATAGGCAAAGACTTTGTGAAAAAACACAAACAGTACAGGAAACACTTTGAAGAACCAACAGTTAAGACTTTGCATATCAAATCACCAATTGAATGAAAAGACAAAGCACAGATGGGAAAAAACTTTTAGCCAAGTTCACCTTAGATGAAGAACTTCTATCTAGAAGATACAAAGAACTGAAAAAATCAGACACTGCCAAACTCAAAGAACCCATCCAAAAATGGGCAGCTGAGATGAACGCATACTTCTCAGATATAGAAATACAAATAGCAAATCGATACATAAAAAATGTTCACCATTATTGATCACTTGAGAGATGTAAATTAAAGCAATACTGATGTTCCATCTCACCCCAGTAAAAATGGCTATGATCAAGAAATTACTCAAGAACATATGATAGCAGGGCTGGAAGGAAAAGGAATCCTTCTTTAATGTTGCTTGGAATGCAGACTATTGCAAAGACTATGGGAGTCAATGTAAAGATTCTTGAGAAAACTAGAATTAGTGATCCCATTTGACCATACTGTTGTGGCTATTTTCCCAAAAGAATTAAAAAGATAATACCACAGCAATATATGTGCACCCATATTTATAGTAGCATGATTAGTAATAGCTAAATTTTGGAAACCACCCTAATGCCCATCAACAGAGGAATGGAAAAAAAGACGTGTTATTTTATTCAATGGAGTACTAGTAAGCTGTAAAGATGGAAAACTTGAGACATTTTTATGGACATGGATGCAACTTGAGATCATATTCATATGTAGAATAAATCAGAGTCACATATGTAAACATTGTATTATCTCCCTAGTGTAAGAAGCTGAAAAAGTAAATAAGATCCAAAATGTATAATAGGTAGTGTAAAACAATAATAAACTATTCAGAAGGAAAGATAAACTAGGATTGAGGAAAGAAGAAAAGAAATAAGGGATATATATATATATATATAGTAGTTAAGATAGTTATATGGTCAATTGCTATTAATTCATTTAAAATAAAGTTTTGTGACTATATTGTTTGACCAATTTTTCATGCCTATATTTTGTAATATAAGCAACTATTTTCAAGAAAATAATGTTATGTGGTAACTGTTGTTACTCTCTTACAATCTTATTTTGAAGTTTTATACCTTTGTTATTATTGTTCTTTTTTCTGAAAATTAAAAATAAATGAAATAAAGTATTCTTGCTTAAACTTGCAAAAACTACATAAATAAGAATTTTTTAAATTTTACTATATAAATTTCTTTTATTTTCCATTGGAAGGCTTTTGGTTACTTGAACAAAACAGTTTCAAATGTTAAAGAGTATGCAAATGTTGACTTATAAAATTCTTTCAATGATCAGTTTATGTTTGACTAAATGAACAACTATTATTCTAGCTTATAAAATGGCCTATATCTGGGCTATGAGATATATAAAGTTCTTAAGAGAAAATTAAACAATAACACTGCATAAGGTTAATGCATATAAAATAACAGGTGCTCTCTTTTTTATATGTTTTATTTAAAACTTAACCTATGAAATTATTAAAATTTTACATTTCCATAAATTTGGCTCTGTCTGCTCAAACTTATTCTACATTGATTGGCTTTGGCTAAACAAGCATTTTGCTATTGTATAAATGAATTATGCTTGTATATTGGGCAATAGGTTTATTCATGTTCAATAACATAGTTCTCTAAACTTCTAAGAACACTTGAGACTTTTTGAAAATTCTTGTCAACGTAGTTACTCCATATAAACCTATTAAATCTAAATTTTTCCTGAAAGATAAAAACTAGGTAGCTATTTCTATGGAACTGTGATACTAATTGTTCTGAATTTTATGACATGCTTGTGTTTCCCAAATATATATGCCAATTAAGAAGGAAAACTCAAGAAAACATTGTACTAATTACTTTCAGACTAAACTAGTTTATGATGATAGATTTTTCACTGATTATGTTTATAAGTGTTTTGTAATTATATTATGATAGTTAGATATGACTAAATAATATTCAGTTCAAACAATGTCCTTCAGAATAATTGGGAGTGCTGGTTTGGTGATCATGAAATATGAGGTGTACTTTGACATGACTGCATTTTATTTCTCCATCAGTTTTAAAAGATAGTTTTGCAGGATATATCAATGTGATTTGGAGATATTTTATTTTATGGCATGAAATACTGCACTTCCAAGCTCTCCTTGGCTTGAGGGACTGTGTTGAGAAATTACTGTGATTCAGATGGTCTTTCGGTTATAGGTGACTTTTTTTTCTTTAACAACTTTTATTCATTTGTTGAATTTCTGGAATCTTGACTATTACATTCCTTGGAATAGATTTTCTTTCATTCATGTATAATTGGAGTTCTATATGCTTTTCTTATTTGTATGTCAAATTGTTTTTCCTCTTTGGGAAGTTTTTTACTATTACTTCTGTGAACAGAATTTTTTATGTAGTTTGTGCTCACTGCTGCTTTTTCATTGAGTCCATTCAACCTTATCCTTCTATACATCATCTAGTAACTTTTAGATTGATTTTTAAGGTCCTTCACTATTTTTAAGAAATATTTAGTTTTATGATTGATAACAAAAATCTAGGTTTCTATATCTGATAACTGTCCTAACATTGGCTTATTCTGCTTTCAATGGAATTTTTGATCTTTTGGGTTTCTGTTTGAATTTGTTTCAAGGAATCCATTTAATTCTTATAATGGGTGTTCGTGGTTTCCATCATTTTGCTAAGCTCCTTCATTTTTTAAAAAATCTGTACATGCTCTAGAGTCTCTAATCATGTTTTCATTTCAGTCTCCATCTCTGTAGATATCTGGGAAATTATTTCTCATTTGATTTTTCCTAAGGCCCCATTCTTCTGCTTTGTTACATCCATGGTTACCACTTCAAGAAATCGAGGTGGGTGGCTTTTGAGAGTTTAGGGTGCCCATTGTCACCTGGTTTTGGCTGTTGTGGGATTGAAGACTAAGGTTTACATGTTCTTAAGTATCTTCTCATTTTATATTTTTATTTCAGCTTAATTCCTGTGTTGAAGCTTGTAAATTGCTTATGGCATGTAGCTTTATTGGTGGTCTTTAGCACCCTTATGAAATGACTGCTTCTCAGAGATGTCTTTTAGACGTAGTTGGTTTTCATGTTTTGAGTTTGTTATATCCTACCATTTAAATTTATTGAGAATGAGAAGTTGCAGCCTATTTTGCCTAGTTCACGATTCTTTGGCACTAACCTATGGTATTTGCTATATGACCTTAGGCAACCTTAGTCTTGCCATGCTTGTACAAACAACTGATTAGAACATTTATGTCACATTGGGTAAAATAGTAGAGTCACGAACAGCAATAATATCAATCACAGCCTAAAAAAGTGACAAACTGTGGGAACTATTAATTTGTGACCTTTAACCATATGACCTAGATTTTCAGTTATAAAAAACACTAAAACAAACCAGAAAATTATATACTGTAAATATACCCTCAGTATGGAAATTTTACCAGGGGAAAATTTAAAAGGGTTTGGAGGAGGGCTGGAAGACAAAGAATGATTACACATGCTTTAGGAAATGGGAGAGAAGACAGACAGGTAGGAAATAATGGAGTAATAAAAGCAGGAACAAAACATCAACAAAACTAGAAATAATATTTACAATCATATAAAAACAAGAAAAATCAAGAAAAGACAGCAAATCAAATAAAAAAATACATGTATTATTATTTATAGCTGAGTATTACTCCACTGTATAAAAAATAAGAATAAACTTGAGGCTTTTATAGGTAAATGGGTGCAACTTGAGACCATATTCATAAGTGAAAGAAATCATACTCACATGTATAAACATTGTATTGTCTCACTATTGTAAAAAACTGAAAGAGTAAATAAGATTGAAAATGTACAATATATATAGTAAAAGTTAAAGGGAAAGAAACCACTCAAAAGGAAAGAACAACTGGGATAAGGGAAAAGAGAAAAAAAAGCAGGCAAAAGATTATTTATGTATAAATGTAGATGTTCATCAAAAAGAGTGGTTTGTGCTTTCATTAAGTGGTTATTTGATCATTTTTACACTTCAAGGTGAGTTTCTTCTGTCACTAGTGGACAAAGTGGGCAAATAGAGGCTAGATCCATGTTCATTAACCCCAGAAAGCCAGCCACAGATTTATCATGGGGTAGGAGACAGTCTCAACAAGGTTACACCTTTAATTCCACTGAAATTCAGGCTGGGTTGTGGATTTAGAACTCAGTTTGTTAAGCCTGAAACACTCAGTGTACCTCTTACTAGCTTGAACTTGGCTGTTTGATTTCCTGCAGACTTGAACTCAGTTCTGCCTCACTCTGACACTAGAAACTGTTAGACGGAGCCAGCCCTCAACTTCTCCAAGTTCTTAACTCAGTTGGCCCCTATCCATGATGGCTACTGGCCAATTTCCCTCTTCTGGGGTATGTCTGAAGCTGAATAACTCACCAGTCACTGCAGTCACTTACCATTCACTCCTCCATTACTGGTTTATGTCTTTATGCAGGCACCTTTGGTTGTCAGTAGCATACAGTGCGTCTGGAGGTTTGAGCCGGCCCCTCTCATGCAATGAGCAAGGCCTCAGGGAGAAAGTGCCCTTACCTCCTTCTTTTTCATTGAAACTTCCCACTGTGTTCTCCCGGTGGGCTTCAATTCTCACTTCAGATCCTTGCTGGGTCTCAGGGAGAAGTTTTCCTCCTTCTTTTCCTCATGTTGCCATATTCGAGTCTCTAGATTCCAAAAGTCAGAGAGGCTCTTTCTCTGCTATTCATCACTCTGACAACTTCCCAGAATTCTCTGCAGTTCAAGCAATGACCTCTAAAGGTTCAAGGTTGAATTAACAATTATCTACAAAGTACATCTATAAACAAGAACTATACATTCTACTTAGGCAATATTTTTAAAGTAGTAAATATAGATTAAAATGTATTATATTTTATAATCATAAATATAACATATTGATAATTTTTATACTAAAATGAAAATATAAATGTCTTTTGGTGGGGTTGAGAAAGGGTCTCAGTATGTAGTTCATCCTGGTATTGAATTCACTATCCAAATTGGATTCAAACTCACAGTCATCCTCCTTTATCAGTCTGACAAATGCTGAGATTAGAAGTATGCATCATCAATTTACAATTTAAATGCATTTTAGACAATAAAAACCTAGTGGTTCTAATGTAATAATGTCATTGTAACTTTTATGCTAAAATGTTATGTTTTCACTTGATTTTAAATTTTCCTTATATAATTTACCTCTGTTATTTGATAACATGCTTCAAATAACATAGACTGAAAAGGACAACTTGAAGAATGTGTGAAAATGGAGGTCATTACCTGCTTTATAGGCAGAATATACCATGACTCTTAATATTAATGCTGATTGCGACTAATAAAGTAGGTAGCAATTCTTTGGTCATACTTTATGTTTCACAGTGCCTGAGATCCCAATGAGAGTATAGTCCTCTACTACTGAACCTACTCTTTCCACTTCAGTACTGTTGCAACTGGTCTTCTGAGTTTTCAACAAGATTAAAGATAAGAGCTAAAAAGGATAATGGGGTTAAGAGAATAGTCAATATTTGGATCATGCCCTCCAAGGTCTGGCAGGATTAAAAATGTGAAAGGACCCCTCTAGAGGATTCTAAAATCTAGTGAATTACCCAACTGTCCAATTCCAGGATCTCATAGGACAAGAGTCAACCAGTGTACACTGTTGTAAAAGTAGGATTACTAAGGAGGAGAATGCTCCTATGCTTCCAAGGAAGACATATGGTCAAGCAAATTTGTGACCCATTCTGGCAAATGACACAATTTCTGCAGTAAAAGCCTATAGAAGAGCAAGACCCTTCTTGAATGGCCACAAAATATCTGTAAAGCGTGTTAAGTGACCTCAACAAATATACACAGAGAGATTAATTCTAATTAACACAGGTCTTACTGTAACATAGTGTTAAATTTCCACCAAAAATATGTAATAAAAATGTTGAACAAAGATATTAAACAGAAACTTAGGATGGATGTAGAAAGGGGCTCCAACTACTGCACCAGCCCCTGCTGGCAGTCTGCAGCTACACGTGTCATTTATAGTCATAAGAAGTTTTGATTCCCAGTTCCACCAGCACTTCCAAGATGTGCCCTTCAGTCTCTCTTAATGTAACCTATTTTGTTATTCTAACATCCACTCATATAACCCTCTGGTACAGATTGTGTAGGCATGTCTATACCATGAGAATGGCAATGTAAGTGTTCTAGCTACTAAGCTTAGTCATTTCTTGATATATACTAATTTATATGTTTATATTATTTAGAGTCAGTCATTATAAAACAGATTCAGTTTTACAAAATGAAGAATTGTAATAAAAACTTTAATGGCCCAATGTTAAGAAAAGACAACTTTATTTAGTATATTTAATCAGTATTATAGTAACAAAAATAGAATTCTTATTAATAAAACAGAAGAGAAAATGAACTCTTACACTCAAATATTATATTTGGGTAAACACCTCAAATAAAGAGTTTACAAATTAAAAATAAAAAGTTTGTGATATGTGCTAACTTCTGCTACTTTTGGAGCTACTTTTCATCAATGGCTACCTTTATTTTCTGTTTACTGCTTGTATAACAAGATTATAAAATAAGGTTTAAGTATCAATAACTTGCTAGTGTCCTTGACCTCTTTTTTTCAGTCAAAGGATAATGGTTCTTCAAAAAATAAAACCTGATATTCCTATATTCCCTTTAAACCTTTTAGGATGAGGTCCCTGACTAGGAAGGGTCAATGCCTCTCCTCATCCAAAAGAAGTTACTAAAAGACCCTCAGGCCTTCAGTACCCCTTAAAAATTGGGTACCAAAGTCTGGGAGGAGAAGAAATATGATAAAGAAATTAAAAATATACAAAAAAATAAAAAAGGAATATCTTAACTTTTAAAGGTCCATTTCACCTGTAAGAGGCCTGTCTATTCTTTTTATACTTACAAATTGTACTCATTCACCTGTGAATAGACTATTTTTCACCTATAAAATAGGCTTTCCCTTGTGAATGGACCATTATCTAATTGTGGGTGGGCATCCTTTCACATCCAACAAACCAAGACCAGAAGTATAAATTACCAAATTCCGTAGATTTCCATCACCAATAACATGTAAAGATTCTCAATTCAAAACAGTAATGTATGTTATTTCTGGGAATGCCCGCACTCCATTTTTGAGTGTGTATTAAAATCCCCACCTTGTCAGGTGTGGTGGTGCTGCGTAACCATAATCCAAGTACTTGGGAGACTGAGGCAAGAGATCTCCATGAGTTCAAGGTCAGCATGAGCTACATAGTGAGATTTGGCCTAAAAAAAATACAAATAAACGAAATAAAATGTCTTCCTAATAAACTTCCCATTCTTGCTACAGATGTCTCCTGAAAATTCTTTTTCTTTGACAAGATTAAGCAAATCTCCAAACATTCTAAATTTGGATGGGTTAAATTCTTTATCTCAGCTTCAGGGACATGACCAAATTAGTAAAACAGTCCTACATTATAAGAGTAATATTTCCACTGGTACTTATGAAATAAGTACCATTTAACTTCTTCCAGGAAACTTTGAAATTGATCTAACTTTGTCAGTGATGGCTAGAAAAAGCAATTTCTTTTTAACTCGCTTACTTTTGAGTCACTGCTATGATTCCCACATAGTCCTCTTAAATAAATTCGCCTTTAAAATTTTTATAGCAATTAACTTTTGCAGAGAAAAAAGTCATTTACTTACAGATAAGTATAATCATTCACTTAACATATTGCATGTATTAAAATCCAATGTATTTTAAAGTAAAAATTATAGATAAAATGGTAAGTTGATTGGCATTTCATTTATTTCATAATCCACTAACAATCAGTTGCTTCTAAAGAGATGCTTTTGTTGCTGTTAATTTATAAGAGAATACCTGAAATTCCTAAAAATAGTAAAGAATAAGTGATTGCCTTAATGGTTAATTACTTGTGGTTCAACTGGTTTCAGAATACCAATGTATATCACATTTCACTAGTGATTATTACCATGATTTCCTCATTTTCTGCTTTCCATAGAGAAAGGACTAACGAGCTTCAAGTCCTGTGAAACTTTAAATAGAAGGCAAATTTAACCTTGTAAATTATGTTTTTCCCATATGCAATGTGATTCAGAGACTCAAGTCAGGGTTTTGCACAGCCTAAAAGCTTGGTTAAAAAATTACTTGTTAAAAAATTTTGCAATTCTGACTTCACATTTTCATTGACAATTTGCTCTCAGATGCTGCCTCTGATGGTCAATGGGCACTATGCAAAAACCTGAAATTCAGTGCATGTTACCATCTTTTGTCCCTTTTGTGGTCAAGCCTGCTTCCTTTGTTTTACTCCTTTTTGTTTCTCAGTCCTTGAAATCTACTTAATCTGAGGATGTTGTTCATGCGTTTTTCTCCAAACTATCTTTTGCATTCTCAAAGAGCAGCTTTGTTCTCTTCACTTACTTAAAACAGAATTTTCCTTCAATAACCCGAGTGGTCATCAGCCTTCTCATGTCATGACCCTTCTTTGATCATATAATATGAGTCACTGAAGATCAGCTCCAATATTAATAATTGGGGAACTACGTTTGGTGACCTTGTTGTGATCACATGAAGTAGGTGAGTAAATTTAGGGAATTCCATGTATTTGGAAATACCTCACTGGAGGAGGTATCTGTGTTCCTAAGGATGAGGCAAAATGTGACCTGGGAGCAAAAACTTTGTTTTAAAATGTTACAATTTCTCTGAACTATTCATGTAACTGTAGCTCTGATTCCCTTAGTAACTATTTCAAATTGCTGCTCTTGGTTTCCAGAGGCAGGCACATTGGATATCGAATTATGGGGACAAGCTAGACAGATTTTAAAACATAAGTTTTCACAAGGCAAGCTTAAGGACGCTCATGTAATGACCACCTGGGCCATTGTGAGGATTGCCTTTTTCCATTTATATAGAGTAGACGGGAAATTTCAAATGAACTCATTCTCCCACTCTAGAGCCTACTTCTTCATCTTTTCATGCTGCAGCTGCACCTTTGGTGGCCAAATTGCAACTGAAAATAACTTGTGAGCTATTGCTTGCTACAGTCACTGGGCATGTCCTGTCAGCAAAATTTATGACCTTTTTGGATAATGATGAAGGAGATATTGAATATTTTCTACCTCCACTTCCTTCTTCCTGAGTGGCTGTGAGGGAGACAAAATCATTTTGTCCCCATGTCTCACCCTTGGCATCTGCCCCCACCACTTTACTGCCCAAGCTGTGCAGCACCTTTGGTATTGAAAGATCCAAGAGAAGCTCACAAAGGAGTAATGACAGATCAATGTTTGAGAGAGAGGCTATAAAAGTGAGAACCTGATGTACTGCACTGTGCATAATTGGTTGTCATTTATAGAAACTAATGTACCTATAAATCTCTTCCTTTTGTTGTTTTTAAGAAACTGAAAAAGAGTGTTCTGGAGGATGGTATGCAATATCCTTTTACTGTAGGTATGGTCGAAACAGTCAGTACTGTGTATGACATGCTTCCTTATGACTAGAAAAGGTATGTAAAATATTATCACCTGCCAAATATGTGGTATGAAATATAATGATGGAGCTATACAATTGTCTGTCTAACTTGAATGAAAATATTCCCTTGAGTGCAGATATATTACGAGGAATAGAGATTTTTACCACCCTAAGCAACAGGCAGAGCTCAGCTCAGTTATCGCAGAAATGTTCACAGTTAGCTTTAAAAGCTTGGAAGGTCATCCTCCTGACTGGTGATAATTCCACATCAGGATTCTTTGTTTAGTATCAGACAGGGATTAAAGTTCATGTATTAATGGGCTATATACAGAGTGGTTCTGTTGTTTAAAAATAGTTCAGCTCTTGCTCTTGAATGGGATCTTTCAGTCTAAAATGATTTGTGCTATGTTAGGACTCTACAGTCTCCCTCCACCACATAGACTAACACCAGTGTGTGCCTCAACCTTGTATCTCCCTACTTTCAAAACTATGAACTCAAAAACCCTATATTCTTTATAAATTAAGCAGTCTATGTAAATATAAAAATACCCTTATAAGCTAGGGGATTATTACATTATATTACCTTTTGGACTATGTCTCTAAGAGCAACCTAAGTTTGTTGTTAGTTTTATATAGAACACTACATTTTAAAGCTCTTTGAAACTTCAAGATATTTTAGATAATTATCTAGATTTTTAAAAAACATTTATTTTATAAGGAGTTGATGTCACTAGTGATTATAGAAACTATGTCACTGACATATTTGACATTTAAATGTTGCCTAATCTTAAATAATGTTTAAGAAATAGCTACTCAAAATTAATGAAAGAGCATCCTAAAAATTACTAATTGTAATGTAGATTGTTTTATAACATTTTACTCTCTTTAAAGTTTGAGGATTTACTTCCTGGTTTTTATTGTAGTCTTAACACAAGAAATTATACTACTTTATAGATAAAAACATGTATTGAGCTCTCTAATATGAAACTTACATTATGATTATTACAAACTCTAGATAAGTTATTTTATATAAAATATACAAATATAATATGTGAAGAAATTATGGGAAAAGTGGCATACCTCAATTTGAGAAAATCAATCTATGACAAACAGCCAGCCTTATACTACATATAAGACCCCAAATCTCCATCAACAGAATTTTAGACTTAATTAAAAAATTTAGCAACATATCTGGTACAAAGTCAATACTCAAAAGTCAATAACATTCTTGTACACCTACAACAAACTCATTGAGAGAGAAATTAGGCAAACCACACTCTTCACAATAAAATAAAAAATGTGAAATACTTAGGAACTAATCAAAAAAGGAAGTAATAGATGTATTTGAAAATCACAGCTGTGAAAAAGAAATTAAAGAAGAATTCAGAATGAAAAGATATCCCTTGCTCACGGATATGAAGAATCAATACAATATGGCCATAGTCCCAAAAGTGTTATACAGATTTAATGCAATTCCAATCAAAGCACCATTAGCATACATCACAGATATAGAGAAAATACTGTTAAATTCATATGAAACCATGTGAGACATAGAATAACAAAGGCAATCCTGAACAACAAAGATAAGGCAGGAGGCATCACAATCTCAGACTTGAAATTAACCTACAAAGTTGCTATGATAATATGATCGTGGAATTTGCAAGAAAAACAGACCTGAGGATCAGTGTAACAGAACAGAAGATACAGACACAGCTACAAACACACTAGCTACTTTATCTTTGACCAAGGGGCCAAACATATTCACTGGAAGAAAGACAGCCTGTTTAATAATTGGTGTTGGAAAAACTGGCTTTCTACATGCCGATGACATAAACTAAACCCATGTACATCACCATGCCCTCAACTAAAGTCAAAATGGATCAAAGATTGAAATATTATGACAGAAACATTAAACCTATGGGAAAGAAAAGTAGGTAGAAACCTCAAGGCTATAGGAGTAGGCAGAGAATTCAAGAACAACATACACACTGCACAGGAATTACTTCAAAGAAGCAACAACTGGGATCACATTTTCTTAAAAAGTTTTTGTATAGTAAAAGTAATCACCAACAGAGTAAAAATTAAACCCATATATTGGGTAAATATTTTAGAAAACTATCTCTCAGTCAAAGGACTTTTATCTAGTGTGTATAAAGAATTGAAAAAAATAGACCCTCAAAATTTAAAGACCCAATCTAAAAATGGACATCTGAGAAGAATACACAATTCTCAGATAAAGAAATACAAATGCCAAAAAATCATGTGAAAAAAATAGTCATCTTTGGCCATTCAAAAATGCAAATTAGAACAACACTGTGATATCATCTCACTCCAGAAACAATGGCTAACATCAAGAAATTAACAACAAATGTTCTCAGGGCTGTGGGGAGAAAGGAACCCTTCCTTCTCTGTTACAGGTGGGAGTGTAGACTGGTAGAACCATTGTGGACATAAGTATATAGATTCCTCAAAAACTAGGATAAAAGAGTCCAGTTGACTCAGATATTCCCTCTCTGAGCATTTACTCAGAAGAATTTAAATCTTCATAACATAGTGATATATGTGCACTCATGTTTATAGAAGTAAAGTTTGTAATAGTTGACACTTGGAAAAAATTCAAATGCCCATGAACTGATGGATGGATAAAACAGATGTGGTATATTTATATAATGGAATACTATTCAATCATAAAGAACAAGAAACTTGAGGCATTTATAGGTAAATAAATGTAACTGGAACCCATACTTATAAGTGAAATAAATCAGACTTGCAAATGTAAGCACCATATTGTCTCATTAGTGTAAAAAACTGAAAAAGCATATACGATTTGAAAGTTACAATAGATATGGTAAAAGGGAAAGAAACTGCTAAAAGAGAAGTTATATTGTCGGATCAGTCTTGGGTGCATGCATCTGGTAGCCTGAGCAATTACTTTAAAGGTGACTATATGCAATATAACTGCCATTGTTAAATTCCTATCATCTAGTTTTGAATTTCTACATCATTATTGCTGTCCTAGTTGTTATAATCATTTTGCTTTTGTTGTTGTTTATTAATTGTTGATATACATACATCTTGATTTTCTTTTTTTTTTCTTTGTAAAACAAACAAACAAACAAAAAATGTGGGCAGCAGTATGGCCACCAGTTGATCTGAATAAAAGATGGTTGGAGGAACATAGTATCCAAATACTACTTAAGGCTTTACAAAAGTTTAGTCCCAAAATATTTTGTTACTACTCTTAATAGCCTTCATAATATCAGGTGTAGTTATACTTGCATGCATTACTATGGCTAGTATTTCCCTTGATGATAGTATCAACACCACTACAACAGTGGAGTCCATACTCACCAATGATACTGCTGAATTACAGCAAGTAGGTATTGACAGAGGTTATCTGGCTAGATTTCAGGTTCTTGAAGTTGCAGTAGAATGGATAGGGCAACAGCAGGCCACTATGTCTAACCTTTGGCAGTTAAAATATGACTGGCAGTATGTTAAGCACTGGGTGATAGGCCTTCCATTTAACTGTACCAAAACTTGGGCAGGGATAAAATTTTACCTACAAGGTATTTTCAACATTGATTACCTACATAATTAGCTAGCACATCAAATAAATACCATGCAAAATAATTTTCTCAAAGCACATTTGAACAGTTTGAGGAGGGGTTCCATTGATTGAACCCTTCACAATGGTTATCAGGACTAAATATTTGCATACTGGTGATATTTATTATGGAGGATTTGTGTTATATATTTGCTTAATTATTGTGACCACTCTATGCTGTTCTTTCTGTAGAATGGTGCATCAAAAACAAAGTTTAGTTATGGTGAGACTTCTACCGAGGCTCAGTTTACTGTTTTCCAAGCCACTGCTCTTAATCATAATAAAAAAGAGGGAAATGTGAGAGTCAACACAGCAAATGTATATATGAAGCACTTTGCATCTAGGCTGTAGATGTGACACCCTGAGAGGTCAGCAAAGAACTCTGCAGATGGGGTGTGGCAGGATTTGGAGAGAGGCCATAGTCTTGCAGTCCAGGATGTAAGCACATTTTCTTTGTTCTTCCCAAGGGTGCTCAAGCCTATCTGTTCTAGGCTTATCAGCCCAGTTTCCAAAGCTATCAGCTCAAGTACAACATGCAATTTTCTCAAAAATATCTTTTGTATTTCTCAAAGAACATCTTTATTCTCTTCATGTCCTTAAAACAGAATATTCCTTTAATAAACAGAGTGGTCTTCAGTCTTTTCCTCATGTCATGAGTCTGCTTTCATCATGTGACATGAGTCATGAAAGATCAGTACTGATGTTAATAATTGGGGGACAACACCACTGCCATTTTTCAAGTAATGTTTCTCCACAACTATGCACTTTTCTCATTAAATCGATCATGAAAACATTATAGTCTTTCCTAGGACTTTATATGTTTTCTTTGTGTCTGCGTGTCTTTTTGAGACAGGGTCTCATTATGTAGTCTAGGCTGGCCTTAAACTCACTGAGATCCTCCTGCCTCAGCCTCTTGAGCCACCATTCCCAAGTTGTATCTTAATTTCTGATGGTATTATATCAGGTAAAACTCTAGTTAAATAAAAGTTTTAGGCTTTTATTTTTCCAATCTTTATTTTTAGTGATGTTGGCCATGAACTATGAAATGAGCAAGGAAACAATGTTCCTTTCCTCCCTGTTATGGTTTGTATCTAGATGTTCTCTCAAAGGCTCATGTGGTCACAAGTTGGAGACTTTGGAGGTGCCTGGATCAAAGGTGTACAATACTGAGATTAAGTGTGTGATGCTGGGATTAAGGCTGCCCCAACCTGAGTGTAAGTGCTACTCACCATAACATGGGGTAGTCTGGATGGACTATAAGGAGCAGAAAGAGAACTGCTGCTCTCTCTTGATGCTTGCTGCCTTCCACATACACTATTGTTTCATAGATTGTTTCTTCTCTGAGTTGATTCTCTGCCATCCCACCCTGACTTGGAGCCAGCTGAGTATCGACTAAAACTTCTACAAACTATGAGCTACAATAAACTTTTTCTGTTTTAATTTTGAGTATTGATTTTTTTTCTCAGCAATAAGAAAAATAACTAAGACACTCTCATCACAAAAATAAGGGGTAGCAGAGTTGGAACTTAAAGTTATATAGTGTGTCTCTAGAATCTATCATCTATATTACCTTTCCTTAAAGCATTCAAGTGACTGTCATGTAGCTGTCTTATACATATTACCAGATATAGTAATCTGATTTTGTCAGTGTACATGGTGATGGTCATTGTATGTGTGCACGTTTGTATGCGTGCATGCATGCATTTGTATGTGTGTGTGTCTGTGTGACAGAGACAGAGAGAGAAAGAAAGACACAGAGAGTCAGAGAGATAATAAGAAATAGAGAGGGGAGCACTAGAATGAAGGATTGAGACTTAGAAATTTACTTCCCACTGTACTATCACAACATTCCCAGTGTTTACTTCTAGAAACTTGTTATGGGCTAAAGTACAAGCTGGATATCACTGTAAAGCCAACGTTTGGGAGAAAAGAGATGTAGGAAAAAGTGAGATTTATTAAAGGGACAGCATCTTGAAAGCTGAAGAAGAATATTATCTGTAAAATGCCATTACGGAGGACTCAGGTATGCAAATGGTTTTTATAGTGAAGAAAAGAGGGAGCAAGGCATGAAGGCTGTGTGCTGAGTAAGCTCTTTGTTTTCCAGAGAACATGCCACATCTGTTTTTGTTCTCCAGAACATCACAATAGAATTCAAAACTCTGAGGTTAATTTTCTTTATACATACAGTATCACTTTCTCTAATATTAAACATCATGATGATTATCCTGCTTTGTGTCACATAACACACAGATCTAAAGACTAAAGAGGGACATTATATGTTCTGATGTTATCAGAAGGTTACCAGATATTCAGGATTGTGTGAACCCAAGGAAAATCATTTAGTAATTACCATCATAATCATTTCCTTTTTGGTGAGGTTCTCTTTAGAATTTAGAATGCTGAATTTAAGAAAGAGGAAGCAAATTTAAAAAGGGATTAGGAAGAAAGAGCAACTATGAGGAAGGCCAAGGAAGGGAAAGTGAAAGTAACTCTGCCAAGGATATCTTTCAAAGGAGTGGGCATTGGTACAGTCAGCTGTTTTCTTCACCTTTGTGTACTTCTTTGTTGCTGTATCATTCTACTTCCTCCCCTCATAGGGCACTCTGTTACATCCTGAGTTGTCATAACTGATTATCTTCTGCTCATACTTGCTCAAATTTATCCAGATGTGCGTATTATGAATCATTTTATAACAACTTCTGCTCAATTTCTTGTACACCATTTAACATTAACGACATAGTGGCTGTTTTGTGGACATGATTTATGGCTTGGGTCAAGCTCTTCCCCCAAAGTCTCATGTGTGTGGATTTAGGATTAGATGATACTTTTGAGGTGCTGGATCTAGAGTGTGTGATGCTTGGATTAAGGGTGTATGATTGCTAAATTAGTCTACTGATTAGCTTGGCATAGTTCTGGGTAGGATTAAGAGATGTACATGTTAACCCTGGATATAAGTGCTACTGGCACTAAGAGCAGGTAGCCTGGGTAAAATATAAAGGCAGAAAAATGGCTAGTGTCTTTGCTTGTCACTTGTAGCTTACAACTTGTTGCCTTTCTATCTTTTGATTTCTGCTTGCTGTAAACTGTTTTTCCTCTGTGATGTCCTTCTGTCATGCAACCCTGCTTTGGAGCCAGCTGATTATAGATTGAAACTTCTATATATTGTGAGCCAAAATAAAGCTTTTTTCTATAATTTTTGGTGTTGAGTATTTTGTCTTAGCAATGAGAAAATTAACTAAGACACATGTCATTTGTTCTTTGTTTCATTTAGTTTTATTTTGATTTTGTTTTGTTTTGGCTTTTGTTTATTTTGAGGCAAAGAATTGGTGTGTCATTCAGACTGGCCTTGAACTCACTATGTAGTACTGCTGTATAGTTTGGGCTGGCTCTGAACTCACTTATGTAGTCCAGGCTGGCCTCAAACTCAGAGTGATCCTTCTGTTTTAGTTTCCTTAATGCTAGGATTACACATATGTGCCACCATGCCAAGTATATCTTTTGTTTTTTGGATTAGTCTGTTCTGTTTCTTCCTCTTACTAATTTTATTATACCTTGACTCAGCAAAAAACACTATATTGACCATCACTGGGAAAAATAAATAAATTTCCTGCACACCCATGATGATTTGACAACCATAATATGATAGCATTATGTTCAAAGCTGAATTTGATTAGGTCCCATATTACTCTGGCACATAATCCAGTTTTGGAAAAATGGAGCTTTGTTAACATATAATCAGGTGCTTCCTTCTAAAAGTGGCTTGCCAAATAATTGTAATGGGTTTTGGATTGCTCTCCTGGAGTTGGATTTCAGGTTCTTCTCATCTTGAACAAAGAATTCAATGAAATGAGCAAAAAGTAGTGCTGTGTATTTGAAAAAGTGGAAATGAAGCATGAGAAAGAAACTGGTTCTGCAGAGTGAGCCTGGGTTGAGTAAAAGAGGAAAGAACAAGATAAAAATATGCCTAGAAAATTCAGGCAGCATATCAAGAGCAAAGTCATGACTGCAAACTCTTCTTGCTGTCTGTCTTTTATATTGTCCAAATCTCAAAGAAATCCACTGAAACTTCTACCTATGGATCAGAAGAGGTAGTGCTGGAATCCAACACCACTGACTGACACAAAGTCTATGCTATCCTTTTGAAAACCTGCTCAAGTTCTTGTGAAAAGTGCATGTGTGGGGCTCTGGAAACCATTCTACACATGTGTCCCAGGATCTTAAAATAGAAATAGGTGATGCCTACTTCTCCAGCTAACTTTGCCACACCCTAATCTCCTGTTTTAATGCTATTATCAAAAATGGAAAAAACCCCTCAATTTTCATTTTGTGTTTACATATAATATTAATAAGTTGTATAGGTGGGGTTCCATATAAATTTCTGTATACACATGAGGAGGGAATATGTATTTATTAACCATTTCTTATGTGTTAGGTACTGAGATGGATGCTTTAAATCTATCATTAGTAACTTCTTAATCTACTAATTTCCCTAAGGCAAAATGTAAAGCCTTGATGGCAGATAGTTGTGAGTTTTGCAAAAGTATAAGGATTTTTTTAAATGTATCCTAAAAATTGAACTAGTGCTCTTAAAAATATCCTTTTATGTACAGAAATAAATTAATAAGAATATTTATATGTCTTGCATGTAGTAAGAACTCTTTGAATGTTTCAACTAGTAGATCTCATTTTTTCAGTTTTAAGATTAGATCTTTGATAATATACAGAACCATTGTTAATAAGAAATTTTACTCTCCACAAGCATTTCAAATTAGCTATCTTACTTAGTTGTGCCAAGGAGAGAAAATAATATCAGAATTTGCCCCCTTCATTTATTCTTACAAAGAAATAGTACTCATTGAAAGCTTTGCTTGGTGTGGTGGTATATATCTATAATACTAGTGTTCAGGAGACTGAAGCAGGAGAATTGCCATGAGTCTAAGGCCAGCCTGGGATGCATACTGAATTCAAGGCTAACCTGAAGTACACTGTGAAACCCTATCTTACAAAACAAAAATAAAGCCATATATATATATATATATATATATATATATATATATATATATATTGAGGACACTGCTAGGAAATTTAGGTTTTAGACATTTATTAGTGTATTCTCAAATAAACTAGAATGGATTTGGGAAAGAAGAGTAATTCCAAGAGAATCCAACATCAAGTTCACAGGAAATCTCTGAATTAGATTGAATTTTTAATGAAGATGAGAAAATGTTGTTTCTATTTCTCATTCACGTTTTCCCCAAGTTTTTCCTTCCCTGGCAGTAACACACTGCACTGTTCTTTCTTGTACTATTTCTCATATTTTGGACTACATTCATAGCAATATAAAAGGAAAATGTCTCTTCAGCATGGTAAATAAGGCAAATTTGATTTTATAACCATAATCTCTAATCCAACTACTATTACCACAACACACAAGAGCTTTCTTTATCCCTGATAATCAGAATCTTTTCCAACTGAGTCTGAAGTCTCCTTTTGTTTTCCCTGTTTTTTATTTTTTTCATGAAAAAACCAAATTGTCTTGTTGGCTCCCTGGACTATATACATAAATCTAGTAACCTCCTGTTAAAGTGAAAACTTTATGAGGGCAAAAATTTTAACTGTATAATTCTCAGCGCTACTTTAAAAGACAACCATTAATACAGGTGCATGCACAAACACACTCCTTTAGTGAAGTGTAGTTACTTTAACTGTCTCATAACATAGAAGCAAATCTACTTATTATATATAGCTATGCACATACTTTTCTCACTGTTTTCAACCTATATTTCAAGACAATAAATGAGACATTGAAGACAACTGAGAAATTTTTGTGTTTTCTGCAAAAATAACCTTTCATACACAACTTTCAGCCACTGGCTAATGAAATCATTATGCCTCTCATGTACATTGCACTATGTAACAGACAATAGTACGATTCTCAAAGATTTTCAGTTGTGTTCTACTTCCAAACATACTTTCCCTCAAATTTACTTTGATCCAGTTTGATTCATTTTGGCCAATAACTGTCACAAAAAATGCTATTTTTCATAATAAATACTCAAGAACCAGTGCCCAATTGCATAAGCTGACCCTTCCCCAGTCACCAAAATAATGGAAGCATGTGTTGATGAGCATAATATGCTATGATATGGAACTCAAATTTCCTAACAATTCACTTGAAACACTTTGAATGAAGAATACACTTTTTTGTATTAAGATATAGAGTTTTAAACTCTACTCTTTTCTCTCTGAAGTTTCTATAATCTAAGTCTATGCATTAAGCTGACAACTGACACTAGACAGCAAAAAATCTATGGGGAATTTATTATATATCTCAGGGTTGGGAATATTAGATTCCAAGAAAGACGAGGCAGTTGATTGATGACTAGAGTTTAAAGAAAGTGGGGCTTGGCCTTCTATGATGAAGGGAGGTAGTGTAGGGATGAATGCTTAAGGAGAATGTGGGCAAAATAACCAAGGGTTGTCTTATTATGCAGATGAAGACTGCCAGGCAACAGCCACCTGTGGTCATCTTTGGGCCTGATGTCCCATCTCCTATCTCCTCTTCCTTTGGAAAGATCCGTTTGAAGCAATAAAAGAAGGGAGGGTTAACACACAGAACTATCTCTAGATTTGCTATTTCATTTACTAATGTACACATTGGTTTTCTTTTTACAAAAAGACAGATTTTCAGTGCCCTTTATCTGTCTACAGCAGCCTTCAGTTTCTCTAAATAATAAACTCAATGTATACTTAATAAACACAACTGTTTGGGATTTGCTCACTAAGCTAAAAAATATTGTGATGGTGTAACTTCAGCGTATTCATTATCTTTGTTGGTAGAGAAATTGGAAATGGAATATATATTAGTATAGCCATAGCAGAAAATAATATGGAGAAACAAAAATAAAAAATAGAACTACCTACCATATTATTCAGGAATCTTGCTACTAAGTAAAATTAAAAGGAAATGAAATAATATGTTAAAGAATAAATATGAATTTCTGTGTTCATTGCATTGCTATTCACAATAGCTAACATATACAAACAAAGTATCCATGGATGAATTTATTATAGGCAACTAAGTTAGACAAAAACTAATATACAGCCAGAGAGGGAGTGGGACCTCAAGGAATTCAGCACAAAAAAAATAAAGACACCAGGTTTGTGGTTATAGGCAAGTATAAAGAGATCTAAACCTCAGAATAAAGGTGCAATACTCAGGACTGCAACATAATCAGCAACTTGTGATTAAATTATCACCACCCAATCCAGTGGGTCCCAGTAAGCATCAGGCATATAGATGGGTGACCAGAACATCTGGACCCATATTCCATTTCCTTCCCAAGAATGATTTGTTTTTTTTTTTCCCACCTACCCTTGCTATGCAACTCATTTCTGTATTGAATCAATATCTGCTAAATGACTATACATGCAATCATATAGTTTGATTGTAGTGTAACCAACTTTGTACACATGTGTGATTTTGCTGTATAAATTGCCCTTGATAAAGGGCTTCTGGGGCTACATATTGGAGATATGTCATGGAAATCCAGGAGCTATTTTTCTTCCACTTGTTTCCAACAACAATCTCCTAACATTCTCCTTTGGATTGCAACTTCATTTCTCAATGTTTTGAGCCTAAATATTTGCACATTTGACAACTAATGTGTCAAAAGCTATATACTTCCTATATACAATGGATAAAAAATATAGTATATATTGTTATCTAGTAAATATCTTCAGTTGTATGAAGTGAGTCAGAATAAAAGCTAAGGTATGTAGCTCAGTGATAAAGTGCTTGCCTAGTGTGTAGTCCTGGGTTCAATCCTCAGCTATTTCCAGGGATATAGCTTAGTGGTGCAAGTCCTGCCTGGCAAGCAAAAGGTCCTGAGTTTGATTCCTGGTACAAAGAAACAAAACATAACTGAACTAAACAAAAACTCAGGTCCCAATCATCAGCTATTATAATCCAAATATTAAATGTTGCAGTCTAAGTTATATAATCCATTTTCTAATCTTCCTCACAATCTGGAAAGTTATATTTTAACCCCATAGAAACATTATTGGAAATCCAGCAAGTTAATTACAATCCACCACCTCCAATGTAACCCATGGCAAGAGTAAGACACTAAGACATATTAAAATAATGGGCAGTCAAGGGGTCCTAAGTCCCATTCAAGTGAGGATCTATGGACCAAAGCCCTGATTCAAGGTCTCTTTCAGAATTTATTATCTTGTGAAGAAGCCAGTGGTTCAAGGATGAGTGACAAGAAGAATGGTGGGAACTACATAAGTAATTTGAGCTAGCTAGCCAGGTGGGGAGAAAAATATCTTTGCAAAACACAAGTAGAGAAATATGCAGAAAGGTCAGTCTGTATAACTCAGTTGGAATAGTTATAAGAATGAATTTAGGATGCTGTTGCTTCAGTTTGCGATAAGTAAATTGTGTACCCTGGAAAGTCTAGTCTCCTTATTTCAAGACTAGTACTCAGTTGACATTCCTGGAGTTGACTGGCTCTGCCATCCAGCTTTGTTAACTGATTGAGAGATTGCACAATATGAGAAAACAGGAAACTGTCAGGATGGCCTTAAAGATTACATATCAGTAGTTCATCTGGCCTTATTTGCATTGCTTAGAGTCAATTAAATAGAGAAAAAAATACCATAGCCAGCTCTATCCACATCAGTGCATGGAGACACTACTCAGTTTAATAAACGCTGAAGCAATTGTTCTGTATTCAAGGAGAGTTGCTCAAATTGTCTCCTAAATTCAGCATTATAATGAAAGATTCAATCAATCAATCAGTACACTATACTCAAGGTTATATCCTTTATATTAAGACAGAGTAATAAGGGGAAAGAAATATACCAGTTCTATGAATTATATCTTGAAAATAACTGGATTCTTGGACCATGGAGTTGAGTACAGCCAAATGGTTAAGGAGCTATTATGCTCTTTGAAGCTTTTTACTATCTTTAAAAACTATAGTTCTTTAGAGAAGCTATCTAAACTGTTTATGAGTAAAATTTAGGCTAAAAACCCTGTTAGCTTCCACATAACAGTACAGTGCCCAATTCCATTTACATACATTCAAATACAATGAGAGAAAAGAATTTCCTGGATACCAGTGTCAACATATATAGTGCTGAGTGAGGTAAGATAGAAGAAACAAAGATAGGAGAATAGAGCCAGGTGTGATGGCACAGACCTGTAGTTCATCACTCTTGGAGGCTGAGGTAAAAGTTTTGAAAGTTTGAGTACAGCCTGGGCAACTTAGTGATTTATAGAAACCCTAAATGAGGGCTGGGGATTTAGCTCAGTGGCATAAAAATCTGCCTGGCAAGCGCGAGGTCGTGAGTTGGATCCCCGATTCAAAAAAAAAAAAATAAGAAAAGAAAAGAAACCCTAAACGAAAAAGGGCTCATCAGGCTCAACTCAGGCAGGACTTTCTGAATACCCAAACTGTTTTTCAGCAGTAGCATAGATCTCAGAGAAAACGCAGCTCAACACCGGTGCTATGCCCTTGACAAACACAAGAGGTCATAAAAGAAGGGTTAAGGCAAAGCATAGAATCATGCAAGCACCAGAACTTCTGATAATTTCCATACATTTACAACAGGTACTCTGAGGACTTTGGCTACTCAGATGTTAGACACTCTGAAAATTTTGACCACTGATGTTTGCTAAGACCTCCTTATGTAAACCAGGCATGATGACTCAGGCCTGTAATCCCAGGATTTGGGAGCCTAAGGCAGAAGGAATGGCATGAGTTTGATGACGGCTAGCCTGGACTACCTAGTGAGACCCTGTCTCAAAATTAAAAAAAAAAATTAAAAATTAAAAAAATAAAAAAAATCATGACACAACATCCCTTGTCTTCTTTCAAGCCCTGTAAAAAAGCCTACTTCTCTTTGTTTCAAGTAGATGGTCTTTTTGCCCTGTCTTCCTGCACTCAGGTATTAAACTCTGTATCTCCTTGCCTTCACAAAACCCTTCGTAGTGATCTTGGCCTTGCATCATTAAATCTTCTTGGGGAATCCCAAGCCCACTCTCAAGACTCCTTCCCCTTGGCTGAGACCACTAGATAACAATGGTTTCTCATACCTCAGTTTCTACAACTCCCGCCACTTCTGCTGTGCCAGAACTTGCTGGAAGTTCAGATCAGTAAGTCCCCCATTTCTCTGTTCCTTTTTCTTCCTGCTTGATTGCCTTTTATCCTCCCCCATAAAGTGAGAGGAGACTCACCCTGCTTCTTTTGCTTTTTATTTTTATTTTTGTTGTTGTTTTGAGTCTGGCTGTATAATTCAGGCTGCCCCTGAACTCACTATGTAGCCCAGGCTGGCCTCAAACTTGTGGCAATTCTCCTGCTTGAGCCTCCCATGGTGGGATTACTGACTTGTACCACCATATCTGGGTTTTTCTTTCTTTTTAAACACCAGCGCTGGTCTCAAAAGGCACTCCCAGTAAGATTGCTTCCCTTTGGCATTTTACAAATAGCAGTGACTTGCACCTTTGTTATTCACTCAGGTTTTATGGTTTTGGGTCCCAGTTGGGGATGTCAAGGAGACATCCCACTGCTCTTTCATACTTCTCTTTGTATTTTAATGGGAAACCTTCTATCTTCCACCTCTCCCTGGTCTGACCTAGCCTGCCTCTTGCAAATTCACAAACCTCTACACCTATCTCCAGATATGAAGCCCAAGCAGCTGATATACTGTGTAACATGACAGGACCACAGTATCAGTTGGACAGCAAGTCTTAATGACCTGAGTATGGTATGTTTGATATCTCCATTTTTGCAAGATCTGCATAATTACTGCTGTAGGCTGTAGAAGCAGTCTTAGATATTGTATGTTTGAGCTCTCCTTACACTTCACAGTTTTCCTACTCCATGCTCTTCATGCATTCCCTTTCATATTTTCCTCTATTCTCTTCCATATACAGCCCATCTACTTCCCTCCCATGAATAAGTCCCACCTGATTTCACTTTCCCCTGATGTCCTCCTACCACCACCCTAGAAGAACAACTTCCCATGTCCCTGCTCCTCCAACAGAACTAGAGCCTCCTGCCAACCCAGCACCTACCATCTCTCTGGTGTTTCCCTCTGAGTAAAAAACTACTCCTTATATTTCATCTCATCTGACTCCCTCCCATGCTCAATCTGGACTGCAGTTTGATGCCCCTTCCTTAATCCATGTCTCTCAATTTCCACTTTGGGAGGTGGCAGAAGCTACAGGAATTATTTGGATTCAGGTTACCTTTCCCCTGTCCAATCTGTCTCAGATTAGTCAAGTCTGGGTTCCTTTCTTATTGACTCCACCAAGTGTACACAGGAATTTCAATACTTTACCCAGTCTTAAAATCTCACCTGGAAAGAACTGAATATACTTTCTTCTACCCTCTTGCCAAAGGAATGGGTACATATTTGGACTCTCACCCAGTCTACCAGATGACTGCAGGCTTCTTGAACCTAATGCTCAGGAGACAGCTGCAGCTGTCCACTGGACCAACACAGACTAAAATTTAACTGGCTAGATGAGCAGAGACAAACTCCTTCTCAAAAGAGCTGTAACTATATGGTGACTTGCCTAGTTGAAGGGCTCCACAAGACAGCACACAGGGCAATCAGTTTAGACAGGTTTAAGGAAATAGTGACAGAATATAAAAATCCAGCTCAGTTTATGTTTCATTTGGCTGCTGCCATCAGATGTTATATAGCCCTGGGCCCAAAAGTGCCAGAAGGACAACCGATTTTAAAGATGCATTTTATTACCAAATCTGCTTCACATATTCAGAAAAAGTTACAGAAACTGGAGGCAAGCCCTCAAAACTCACAGCAGGAATTAATTAGTAGAGTTCAATTGCAAGGTTTTCAATTATAGGGACAAGGTTGCCCATAAACAGTGCCTGCCCGAGTTTCAGCTGTTTGCTTCTGAGGTAGGACACTCACAGCTGAAGGCTGGATCACAATTCCAGGCAACTGCTAAAGGTGCCAGCATGACTCCTCAACCCGGGGTAAACCAGTTCCAACCTTCAAATACCATGAGCCTGGTCATTGGGGTAAGGAATGTTCCTAGCCTGGGATTCCTTCAAATCCATGCCCCACCTGTGGGAGCCCTCACTGGGAGCCAGACCGCGCCTTGCTGGTGTCAGCTCTCAGAGGCCCTCCAACCTGCCTGTCACATAAAAGCTGAGTTTAAACAGCACAGGGTCATTCACTAATTCCTCTTCTTTTTGGTCTGGAAATCACTGCTACAGTGGGAACAGGTATAGCTGCTCTAAGAGCTTCTCTCTTCTATTACCATTGCTTGACTCAAGACCTATCTCAAAGCCTTGATTGAGGAGATAGCCAAGACCATTGTCACTTCACAATCTCATACTTTGGCATCAGTAACTTTCCAAAACTGAAGAGGCCCTGTCCTCTTAATGGTTACCAAAAGTGGCCATGTATCTTCCTAGGAGAAAAATTATGTTTTTCCATAAACCAATCAGGGATAGTATAGGATGCAGCTAAAAGGCTTACTGAAAAGGCATCAGAAATTAAACAGCATATGTCTGACTCTTGGACTAGTGTGTGGAGATGGGCCTTGTGGTTCCTTCCCTAAGCAGCACTACTGGCATGTATAATCCTCCTTTCCTCTCTTTTTTTTCCTTTTTGAGATAATATCTCACTCCACAATTTAGGCTGGACTTGTGCTCTCTTTGTAGCCTAGGCTGGTCTCAAACTCATGATTCTCCTGTCTCAGCTTCCCAAGTGCTGGGGATTGCAGGGGTGTACCACAACGTCCAGTTTAATCCTTCTTCTCTTGTTCTGACCCTGTCTTTTCAAATTCCTGCCACAGTTCTTACAAGGCTACACCCAAACAATCACTAATCAGCAGTTGCTCTTCCCCCTCAATATGAAATGGTTCCTCCAAGTTTTCTACCCACTAGCTTACCCACTCAGACTGCGTGTCACAGCTGAAGCAACCATAAGAAATGATAATCCACTCTCTTTGTCTTCTTCTTCTTTTTCCTTTTGTTTACAACAGCAAAAGGCAAAAATTTCAGGCTCAACTCAGGTAGTACTTTCCCAGTACCTAAATTGTTTGTCAGAGGAAACATAGTCTTCAAAGAAAACCCAGCTCAACACATGTGCTGCTGCCTTTGGAAAACACAGGATACCATAAAAGAACAGATAAGGTGGATCATGGAATCTTCTAAGCACAAGGATATCTGATAACATCTGATAACATCCATATATAATATCAGATGGTCTGAGGACTTTGACTAATGATATTTGGTGAGACCTTCTCACCTATTGTTTCTTACCTCCTTTCAAACCTTATAAAGGAGCCTACTTTTCTTTGTCCTAGATGGTCCTTTTGCCTGTCTGCTTGCTCCCAAGTATTAAATTGTATGCCTCCTTATCTTCACAAAAGCCTGCCAAGTGGTTCCTGCCTCATGTCATTCATTACAGGGCCAGGGATGTAATGCAATGCAAAGGCCCTAGATTCAATCTCCAGTACCATGAAATAAAATAAAAAGAAATATTTTAAAATAAAAGAGAGGAAATTACAGCTTCTGACTGTAGATTTACTCAAAATTACCATGTCTTTTCTTTCCTCAAACCTGTCATTTTTCTCCCTTTCAGGATGCTCATTTCTAAATTGCTAAGAGTTTTAAACAATAAAATAAGCCTGTACACTGGGCTTGTGTTTTTTTATTTTCTTTGGATACTTAAATTCACACATCCCTCAGAATTCTACCCTCAAGGAAACAGAACTATTTACTGGGGTTACTATATCTCTAAGCTTCAAACACATGCAAATCATTTGTATCCTAACAGAGCCCATTAGAGAGTAACCTGACAGATAGGAGTATGCATCCTAGATCATCTGTCTTTAGTATGACCTTAAAAACTTATACATACCCCAGGGTGAGACCATAATGTGTCTCACGTTTGGAGTACTTGTACTTCCATGTGAGTATATACGTTTGAGTATACTTAGTACTATAAATCTGCCTATGCCTTCTTGCTGAGAAGGCCTTCAATTCTTTTCTGTCATGAATCAAGGACATAATTTATATTGGGATGTGGCAAATTGAGGTTTTCATACCCTCCTTGTTGATGTCTACCACATACCTTATCTGATGATTTGAAGAGCCTTCCTTCACCTATAAATCATCACATAAATGAAAGAATATTCATTTCCAGAGAATTACTATCAATTAGAGTTTCAGAAATATTGTACATCCATGACTGCATTTTGTCTCCAACTTTTTCCTTTATAATAGAAGTGCTGAGATGGTCCTGTTCCTGTCTCATCAGAGTATATTGAATATATGAGGAAAAGAAAATTTGTCTTTTTAATTATGGGAACCATCTTAGGATTTGATACAGTAAATCAATCAGAGATATTAGGTTTCCATTTCACTCCTTTGAAGGAACTCTTTCCCATTTATTTTTCTCAAGGAGGAAGGGAGGGAGGAAAGGAGAGTGTTTTGTTGTAAAAAAAGACAATGGACTCAAGTGTGGAAATCAAATGGAGAGCTGTGAGAATCACCTATGCTGCTTTGCAAATAGAGAAGTTCTATTTTTACTTTTGGGAACTTATCTTCTTCAGATAAGATGTGTTCGTGCTGTGGATAAACATAACCTAGCCTAACTGAAAGGTATATAAAGTACATAGAATGTACTGCTGTCTAATATTAGTTGCCAATTGCAGTGTTTTTAAATGGTTGCAGTTTTTTATTTTTAAAAATTAAGTTTCAAATTAAAATCATGTGTGCAAGGGGGGTGATGGAATGGTGAAAATGATCAAATATTATATGTGCATGAACAAACCTTCTGAAATGAAATCAATTAATTTGTAGAACCAATATGCACTAATAAAAAATGTGAAAAAGAAAATGAAACCCTCATTCTTTCATTGATTTAAAAAAATTATAACTCTACCATATGCCAGGTAGGCATTTTTCATATTACTTCTGTACACAGTGGTGAATAAGACAACATTCTTGCATTAGTCTCTTAAATTCAGGATTATTATTAATCTCAGGATTATTTGCTCACTATTGATCAAATAAATGTAGGGCATTTATTTTGGTAACAAGAAGAAAATCATTTATTCAAAGCTAATTCTGAGGAGATGGAGGAATTGTTTGCTTCAAATCATCATCTCTCCATGTACAGGTGTGAGAAAGTCTTTAATAGTAAGGAAGAGAGAATGCACAGCTATATACTTCTTTATCACTTGCAGAAATTTCCAGCTCATTGTTCTTGTCTTGTGGAAATGAAAGTGCACCATTATTCTGGGGTTGGCATCTGCATATTCTGTTACCTTTTTGAGGCTGAATAGTTAATTTGGTTATGTGCTTATCAGGAGGGAGTTTGGAGAAGTCCTCTGCCTTTAAAAGAAAAATAAATCCAATTATTAAATTTCCATTTTGAGGTGCTACTTACAGAAATGACAGTAAAAAAAGAAAGCATGATTTCACATTGTGCCAAGTCTTATGAAACAGAAGTACATAATGCCATGACAGAGACCAATAGAAAAGATGTAAACTAATGTGAATGTAAAAAAAAAAAAAGAAAGTCAGTAGGGGGCATTACAATAGGCCTCTTTAGAGAAGTGACTTTGCTGAGATTTGACGGTTCACTATGACTTACCAAGGCAAATAATCATTAGAAAATGATATACCAGGTGTAAAATATATATATATATATGCATATATACAATATATATATTGTATATATGCATACATTTTTATTAGTAAAAAAGTAGCAAAGATTTTTGTCCATTTTGTGTTTTATTAATAGTGTGGAATTTGTCTTAATCCTAACAACATATTGACTTTTATTCTGATAGACCTCTTTGAACAAGAAATACATAGATGGAATCACTTTTAGGACACTACAAAATCTGCATTATACATGTATAGAACTTCTAAGTAGCTTATGAGAATGGATTATAGTTATTGTAAAGAAAAAAAGGAAAAGAGTATTCTAAAGGATATAACTGCATGTATGTTTGAGTGTATGCAATTAATAACCATGTTGCTAAAGTTTTAGTTGGATGGAAGAGCAAAACTGACTGCAGTCTCACTGTTTGGATGTCCCCTTTGTGGACTTTACTTTTGTAACTTGAACAACTGCATCTAAGAGGAAAGTATGTGATTATCAACTAGTGATTTTTTACTGGTTACTATTTTTGTTGTTTTGTTTTGTTTTGGAGATTTTGTATTGTTTCTACCCTCTTTCTGTTTCAAAATTTTTTCTTTAAATAAATTTTTTTTAAAAAAAATTAAGAGGAAGAAAAGAAAGTGCTCTAAAAGAGATAACTGTAGGTATACTTAAGTGTGTAGGATTGAAAAGCATGTTACTAAGTTTTTGTTGGATCGGTGAACAGAGCTGTTTGCAGCCTCACTGTTTGAATGTCCACTTTGTGGACTTTACTTTTGTAACTTGAAGAACTATATCCAAGAAGACAATATGTAATGTATCAAATAGTGATTTCTTACTCTTTATTTTTTTTTAAATTCTGTGTTGTTTCTACCCTTTTTTCTGTTTTGCTTCCCCCCTCTTTAAATAAAATTTAAAAAAAAATTTAAAAATCTGCATTAATAATTTTGTGAATTCTACAGGCAATGTGCCTTGTGTGTAAATGTCATAGTTAAGAACTAGTGATATAAATGTCACCAGAACAGGGTCCTAGGAGGTTTCCAAAGGGGAGATGAGGAAGCTAAATCTACTCTACCTGTAGATTTATGTTTATAGGCTCACTGACTCCTGTCAAAGGAAAAGAATGTTCAGGACTGTTCA
Organism: Hydrochoerus hydrochaeris; assembly: GCA_004027455.1. Lineage (NCBI taxonomy): Eukaryota > Metazoa > Chordata > Mammalia > Rodentia > Hydrochaeridae > Hydrochoerus > Hydrochoerus hydrochaeris. Next base: position 111,763 of record PVLA01000007.1, read on the forward strand.
GTAAGAGGAATGGAAAAGATTTATTAGGAAGAAATTTTAAAGTATAATGTTTCTTTTATATGAAAAATTCAAAACAAAAATAAATCAAAGATCAGTATAAAAGAAAGATACTAGAGAACAGGAAGATACATCTTTTGTAAATGAGAAAGTGATCAAGAGATGAAAAGGGAATATGAAGGGACTGAAAAAAGAATGATGGTGATATAGGGGAATAAAACTCCCGACCTACTGTGTCCTAGAGTTCATGTTCTCTAAAAATCAAAGAATGAATTTTAGGAACAATGGAGGTTAAGAGTAGAATGTATTTATTGAGAGAAAGCTGCTGTGTCTGAGAGACAGAAGGGGTCCCAAAGTGGGTTGCCAAGGCCTTGTCTTTTCCAAGAACTTTTATATAGTAAAACCATGGATTCAAGGTGGGGAAAGACTGGGAACTCAGAAGGCAGATGGGTGTAAGATGGGACAGAACTATGGTTAACCAATAAGATTACTAGTTCAGGTAAAATTGATTACATTAGGGACAAATGAGGAAGCAAGTCACTGGGAAGTGGGCATTCTTTGAGCTGTGACTTTTCCCTAGGGGGATGGGATTGTGACTCTAAGCTTCCTCAGGGTGATAGGGAACTAATTAGAGTATCAGTGTTTAGGTTGTGGATGCATTTGTTTGATCCTTTGTCTTGAGGCCTGGCCCAAACCAGGAGGTGTCTGTCTCCCTTGCAATGCAGTTGCCAGGTATCTGAGCTTATGCATTGTCTCCTTTGAGGGTCTAGCCTTGTCACTGCCTATAATATTTCTAACTAACTCAGCTACCTGCAACAATGGTATATTATGTTTGTGTACCAACTTCTCACAATGAATATAATCACTGTGTAATACAACCTTCTACTGATAAAAATAAAAATGTAAAAATAGGGAATTTCGGGGCTAGGGATTTAGTTCAGCGGCATAAGCACCTCCCTTACAAACTCGCAGTCGTGAGTTCGATCCCTGGTACCGATTAAAAAAAAGTAGGGAATTCCCCAGGCTTATTGTGTTCTGTGAAAAAAGAAAGGAAAAAATAAGTAAATAAAACTCAGTTTGTATACAGATGCTTATGATTTTACTTTTAAAAGTATAATTTTCCCTATCTCTGTTCTCCCAATCCTTATTTCTTTTGTCCTATCTCATAAAGAAACTGATTTAGAACTTTGCAGTCTTATATTCTTTATTATAATGTATATTTTAAAAATATTTATGTTATTGTATTAGGCTTCTAGTTTTGTTTCCTTTCCTTAGTGTTTTTTACTTAATTTCATTTTGATATTCTCTTTTGTGTTAAGATTTCTGTAATTTCTGAACTATTTCATGTTGCTTAATTTAATTTAGTTTAAATTAGTTAATATTAACTTTAATTAATTAATTAAATTAATTTAGTTCTCCAGCATTGTGTATGAGGCAAAAAAATAAATAAATAAACGAAAACAAAACCCCTGTGCTTTCCTTCTATTCTCACTTTCAGTATCTATATTTAGATACCAGGTGCATGGGGTATTTCCAAGCATCAATTTTTTGGTGAATACCAACAGAGTCCTATAATTCAATACAACTCTGAGGCTATCTTCATGGAGATAGATTCAGATCCCAGAGGTTAAAGGCTAAATCCCACAAGATTGCCTCTTACTTGCCAATCATGGGGCTGACTGTGTATAAATTAGAGGATTTTATAATCATCTTACTGACTGGGTATAAACTGGAAGTTTTCATTATCTGAGATTTGATCATTTTATACATTGTATCTCAAGAAAGCACTTTATACTATGACTTATTTATTATAATAGGATACAATTCAGTATTATCCAGATGGAAGAGATGCTGAGACCAAGCTATTGGACATGAGGTTTTTATGGCTTTTATCCCCACATATTCCATGACTGAGAAGCTTTCCAAAGCCTGTGCTTTGGGGGTTTTTAAAAAAGCTTCATTACATAGTCATTGTCAAATAAATCATCTGTCATTGGTATTATTATCTAGTGGTTTATAATCAACGAACCAGGTCCCTCCAAGAAAATTGAGGGTGGGCTAAAAGTTACCCTAGCTAGCAGCGCCCACCATGAAGCTTTCTAAGATCTCCCAAACAACAGTTAATCATTAGCATACAAAAGGAACCTTTATCATTTCAGAGAATTCAAGAAGTTAGGGGCCAAGAAATGGAAGGAAGACTTAATTAATATTTCTTATTATAAATTTTGATTTCATGAGAGTATCTTCTGTTAGGAAAAAGGAAAATGTATGGGCTCAACAGGACAGGTTTACTTCAGAACAAACCCGAGAGCAACTGCTCTGGCACAGCAGACCAGATCAGCTAACTCTTGTACAGGCTGTAAGGAAAATCATAATCAAGACTTTGAGAGGGAGAGTTCCATAGAAAGCGCTTGTGGCTTTCTGCCAGGAGCAGGGCTTGAAAACATGTAAGAAGTTGCATGCAGGGTTAAAAAATAATTGGGAATTATAGGGTGTAGTTCTGCTTCCAGGACCTTATCACTTATGATTATACATCCACAGCAGAGGCAAAAACATAACAGAGGAAAATTTACAAAGTGAACTCTTCTTAGATCAGAAGTTTATTGGTCTGATTTGTTCATTCCAGACTCTGGTTAGATAAGGAAAATGGGTAGCACGTCTCTTCCTTCACACTGATCAGAGACAATGGTGCTCAGAGAAGTTTTTTCTAGACTGAAGAAGTAATGTATTGATGTTGTCTTTGTGACCAAAGACCATGTTGGTCATGTTGGTGAGAAATCTTTGAAACGGATTGATTAGGCATGACAATGATAAACAGGCTAGTAGAAAGAGAACAGACACTACAAAGGGAAGAATCCAAGATAGGATGATGGACTTTCATGGTTCCCATGAACACTACAGGGAATCTTGAGATATTTCTTGTACTGCCTGGACCCCTGTGTTTATCTCTTACAGAGCTGCAGTTATATTATCATGATTATCTAAAATAAAAATATAGCATATTGTATGAAGCATGGCATACGTACCACCTTGGGCAGATTTTGTGTCGGGGCAATGAAGCCCAGGCATTTTTAGTGTTGGTTGCATTTGCATGACCACTGGGAGATTGACAGTCTCTAGGTGAAAATAAACAAACTTAACCAAGAGATTAAAGTATGTATGACCAAAGCATGAACACCAGAATAGAAAGGTCTATAGGGCAAAGAGTCATGTTCAGACACTGTTCTTAAGGGATTGGAATAGAAATTGTTACCAGATGGCTTTTAGACTTGTCTGTGTGGAAACTATCAACAGAGGTCAGTGATTAGATCCTCCTTTTTATGTTGAGACTACATTACTATTATTTTAATATGTGTTTGGTTATACTTTTTGCTGCATATTCAAGACCAAGTTAAAGTGAGGCCTGTGTTCATCAAAATTCACTTCTTGCCATCTACCAAGGTTACTCAAGGCTCCTTAGACTTTACTTTCAAAATCAAGTGCAGAAACTTTCACCTTCTCTGTCAGTGTCAGCTTGCCAAGATGGGTCACAGGTTTGATAGGTCATGTGGTTTTTTCTGGATGCATGACGGGTGACCATCTTTTTAACATACCACATATTAGATGTCACTTGTCCTCTGGGGTCCAATGATCTCCCTATTTTGGCAGACTTACCAAAGTTGAAGAACCATCTAGAAAAGTTCTTTTCAAGTCCTGGATCCTTTCTGACCTAGGAGGGCCAGGGTTAGAATATTGGCTGTCCTTTTAGTTTAGTTACCTTTCTAGTTTTTCATTTTACACCTCAGTTGTTGAACACTCAAGATATCAGGGATCTTATCTAGATATCAAACACCACAAAATATATGGTATGACCAGGAAAGTGTTATTTCCATACCAATCATGGTTGTCCTAGAAGTTGAATCTATGTAGAATGCTAACCGATGACAATTACAAAGTTTTACTTGGTAAACTTCAGGGCACATTTAAGCATAACAATCATGATGACATTATTAAATATAAAAACTTTAACCTTGTCATCCTTCAGTGTCACATAAGAAACATTGCCTTGACTGCACAATGTTTGAACATCTTTAAATGTTGTAACACATACATAATACTGTTGAATTGCCATGCATGTCTCATCACAAGTAGCTGGAAAACAAGTAATGGAAAGCCCAATGTGTGATCATTAAATTCTACCACCATAAATAATTTTAACTTGGAAGTCACCAGCATGATATTTTTTTTAGTTTTCTATCTTTGAAGACTTGAACACTTGAGAAAGAAATATATTTAATACAACATGAAGTCTGAAATAATGAGTGTCTCAAATCAGATGTGAACTGTTGAAAGAGGCAGCTTTTTCCTTCTTCTTGTCATTGACCAGTTAGATGTTACCATTAATTTTGCAGAAGAACTCATTTCAATTTAATAAATGATAGTTAAAGTATTTCTATGAAGGTACTAATTAACCAGAAAGGAGAATTGGGACCTAGAGAGTGTGGTCTTGAGTTGTTCTTGTCTTAAATTTGACTGGGTGCTAACTGACTCCAAGTAACATTGAATGGCAAATAGATCTTAGTATCAACTGAAAGAAGAGCAATTTAGTCCTGTAATTGTAGTCTGAAAATTTATACTGTACAAGAAACACTTTGTTTGTTTGAGGAAGTGTTTTCTATATAGTTGAGGCTGGTCTTGAACTCACCATGTAGTTCAGGCAGGTCTCAAACTTATGGCAATCCTCCTGCCTCAACCTCCCAAATGCTGGGATTGCAGATGTATGCCATCATACCTGGCCAAGAAATGCTTTAAGCACATAAATTAAACAAAAATTCTCACTGAAATTGGAGATTAAAAGTAAATTTATCAATTTTTGTCTTCCTACGCCTAAAACTATTTTCTCTAAAAACCATTTTCTCCATTTCTGGCTGGTGCTCATAACTGAGTTTTTACATATTAGAAATGCATTTGCTTGTCTAGACTCAAACTTGTTCCAGAGGTAGTGAAAGTGAGGCTTTAATAATTTTGTCTGTCCTAAAAACCTACATAAATACTTTCTGTAGAAAATATTTTAAAAAGCAAAAGAAAGAAAAAGAAACTGTTGAACTCAAAGTGTGCAGATGTTATAACTGGTGGCTAACACAGATTGAATAGCCAGACAGAAAATTGTGCAGAAGACAATTGTATTTAAATCAGAGTGCACTTTTAGATATATCAGTACTGAGTGTCCTTGACTGTTTGTAAAAATGCTGATAAGACTTTTTTCTTTCTTTCTTTCTTTCTTTCTTTCTTTCTTTCTTTCTTTCTTTCTTTCTTTTTCTTTCTTTCTTTCTTTCTTTCTTTAATTCTTTCTTTTGTTCTTATTTAATTAAGCTATGCCAGTTTGGCATAATTTCTTGGCTTGACTTTCCCTGTCTTTAGTCTTTCTTGAAAAATTAAAATAAAATCGAGTATAAAATTTTAAGTTAGAGACTGATTGTAGGACCTTACTTCTGTGGTGAGCAGAGCAATTTTTGACAGAGAGAGAGAGATAGAGACAGAAAGTGAGACAGAGACAAAGACAGAGACAGAGACAGAGAAAGTTGGGGGAGAGAGAGGTAGAAAGAGAAGCAAACTTGAGCATAAGGTACTTCCTGTAACTTCTGCTTCCCTTCAAGTAGTTGTAAGATAAAAAAGAATTTGAAAATCAAATGTGCTAAATTTAGACCATTGACTAAATAAGAGATGATATGTTTAACCCAAATGTCTCCTTTTAAACCAAGATGAGAAAAAACTTAAAAGATAACACAAAGGGGAATTGTGGAGGATCACCTGGATGACTTTCCTTGAAAGAAGTGCAAGTGTCTTCATTTTTGCTAGACCTGGTTCTATTTCCATGTATTGATATGTGCAGAGCTTGCTAAGTATTTTTTTAACACCTCAATTGGTTTTATGCAATGAAAATGGGTCTAAACCAGGTGCTGATGGACAGGTCAGTGTTGGCTCACCTACAGCTCCCAAGAAATATGGGTGAGCTGGACTGAGAGCCAAGCTGTCAGTCAACTGAGACCAAACTTCAAGAAGAAAGACTATGACTTCTAAGGGCACAAAGGATTACACATCAAAGCTGAAGCACCAACCCTAGAACATTCCATACTACCTCAAAGTGAGTTGTGTGGATTACTATTTCCGCACATCTCTCTTTCTCTGTATATTGCAGAAGTGATTTCAGTCCTCCAACCGAGCCCAGTTAACCAAACTCATGTATTTCCCTGCCACTTTCATAGTCACTTGTCCCACAGCCACTCCCTTCTTCATGAATTAATAAAACCTGGTTTCAGCTCTGGGTCGAGACCTTTGTTCTGGTTAGACATCATAATAGCTGGATTTAGGATCCCCATGGATCCTATCTCCACAATTATAAATAGGCTTTGTGCCTTTATTTTTACCATACACTGCCCTGAAAGCAGAAGATTGGAATTAATTTATTAAAATTTCAATAACTTTTCCATGGGATTCTAAATGTGGATTTTTCTGGACCACAACAAAGTCTAGAAGGGTTTTCTATATAAACTCTGCTAGAATTTGAGAAATTTGGAAGCCTGTGGTAACTGAAAAGACAGTGTCCAGTAGTCTATAGCCCTGTGTTAAAGTATCCATCACACAGGACTAGCAACCCAGAGATTCTCTCATGGATATGTTGCCCAGCCATGTGAGAGGTTTTTCTGAGAATGTGGGCAGGCATCCCTGTTCCACTGTCTGTAGAAGTCCACTTCAGAGCCTGGCACTGTGCCTCCCTCACCCCCTCCCAGTATTCTGGGATGGACCTACACAGGGGGAAGGTAGTGAACAATCTTACCAGTCTTGGGCTGCATAAGGAAGTATCTAGTGTTGAGTGAATGGTTAGCAGGAAATGGCAAATGACCCTCTGAAATTCATAAGGAAGAAGGGGAGAAAAATGATGGATGAGAATTCCACTGGGAATCATTAGGACTGCACTAAGAAGAGTTGAAGATAGCAGAACAGTCCTCTCAAACCTTCCTTGTATGGGCCACTAAATGTTTGGAAAAAGGAAAAGAAACAGAAGTAGCAGCTCAGCAAGACAAGTTTATTTCTGAAAAAAACCTAATAGGGATGGCCCTGGTACTAGAAACCAGATCATCCAACACTTCTTTTTTATTTTAAAGGGAAAAAAGCAAAAGAGAACAGATCTAAGCAGATCAGAACACAACAATATAAGCAACACAGCACTTCACAACAAAACAATTAGATATTAACAGTAGATATAATAATGTCTCTTTCTTTGAAATAGTAGAGCTTAGCTTTAAACACAATAATGTCAAACATAACAAAATAGAATAGAACCACTCAAGAGAATGAAAGTATTTCAAGGCATTCTGAACCAAATAACGGAAGATGAACAATGGTACTATATTATCTCATTTTCCAAAAAAAAATTTTGTTTATACTATCATAGATATTAAAATCCAATAAGACACAACGTGATAGAAACAATGATAATAGAAAAACAAGAGCATGGTAGGACTTCAACGCAACATGATATCAAATCAACAATGGTTGCCATATTGTCTTTTTTTCAATGTAACTATCCATATCATCACATATATTAAGATCAAACAAAGAAGAAAAAAAACATCCCAACCAATGAATGAAAACATAAGACTTCAAAGCAATATAATGGTGAACCATGATTACCATAAAATCTTCTGTACTCTTACCATTTCTTACACAAGGGAGACTATATGGTATTTATACATGTGAGTTTGATTTATGTCACTTATGTGTATGGATTCAAGTTGCATCCATTTATTTATATATATCTCAATGTGATCATTCTTTATAGCTGAGTAGTACTCCATGGTATAAAAGTACCACAATTTTTTAATCTATTCCTCAGTTGATGGGCACTTAGGTTGTTTCCAAGATCTGGCTATTACAAATTGGGCCACTATAAACATGGGTGCACATATATCACTGTGGTAAGATGTTTTCAGTTCTTCTGGGAATATGCCTAAGAGTGGAATAGCTGGGTCAAATGGAACCTCCAACCCCAGCTTTCTTAGGAATCTCCAGACTGACCTCCACAGTTGTTGCACCAGTTTACACTCCCACCAACAGTGCAGAAGAGTTCATTTTTTCCCCACAGCCTCTCCAGGCTTTGTTGATGGTAGTTTTGTTGATCCTGGCCATTCTTTATGGAGTGAGATGGAATCTCAGTGTGGTCTTAATTTGCATTTCTCTAATGACCAATAATGATCAACATTTTTTCATATATTTGTTTGCCATCTGTATTTCTTCATCTGAGAACTGTGTGTTCATCTAGGATGCCCATTTTTGGATTGGGTCTTTGAATTTCAGGGGTCTGATTTTTTTAATTCTTTATAAGTTCTAGACAGAAGTCCTTTGTCTGAGGGACAGTTCACTAAGATTTTTTCCCAGTTTGTGGGTTTTTTCACTCTGCTGGAGATTTCTTTGGACATGCGGAAACTCTTTAATAAGATGTGATCCCAGTTATTGATTCGGGGAAATATTTCCCATGAAGCTTGGTTCTTGTTCATGAATGCTCTACCAAACCCTATGTCTTCAAGATTTTTACCTACTTTGTCTTCCAACATATTTAGTGTTTCTGTTTTAATATTTAGATATTTGATCCATTTAGGTTTTAGTTTAGTACATGGTGATAGGCATGGGTCTATTTTTAGTTTTTGGCATATGGATAGCCAGTTTTTCCAGCACCATTTATCAAAGAGCCATTTGTTCTTCCAGTGAACATGTTTGGCCCCTTTATCAAAGATAAGATGGTTGAGTGTGTTCATAGTTGTATCTTCTAGTCTATTCCATTGATCTTCAGGTCTGTTTTTATTCCAATACCATGTTGATTTTATTACGGTAGCTTTGTGGTATAACTTCAAGTCAGGAATTATGATAAAGGACATCCTTGTCTTGAGCCTTATTTCAAGGTAAAGGATTTCAGTTTTTGGCCACTTAATATGACACTGGCTGTTGGTTTGTCATAGATGGCCTTTATCACATTGAGGTAAAGACCATCTATTCCAATTCTCTGTAAGGTTCTTATCAAAAGTTTTTTCTGCATCTATAGAGATGATCATGTGATTCTTACTTTTGGCTCTATTGATATGGTGAATTACATTTATTGATTTACATATGTTGAACCATCCCTGCATGCCTGAGATCAGTCTCACTTGGTCATGGTGTATAAACTTTTTGATGATTTGCTGCATCCTGTTTGCCAGTATTTTACTGAGAATTTTTGCATCTATGTTCATTAGGGATATTGGCCTGTAGTTCTGTTTTTTAGTAGGATCTTTCTCAGGTTTTGTACCAGAGTGATATTTGCTTCCAGGAATGACTTAGGGAGAATTGCTTTCCTTTCAATTTCACTGAAGAGTTTGAGGAGTGTCAGCATTAAGTCTTTGTATTTCTTGTAGAATTCTGCAGTGAATGCATCTGGGCCTGGGCTCTACTTTGATGGTAGGGATTTGACTAAATTCTCTATTTCATTAATAGAAATTGGGTTATTCAGGAGTTTTACATCTTCTTGATTCAGCTTTGGTGGTTCATGTGTTTCTAGGAATCTGTCCATTTCTTCTGTGTTATTGAATGTATGAGAGTAGAGGTTTTCAAAATAGTTGTTGATGATTTTCTGTATTTCCACAGGGTCAGTAGTGATTGCACCTTGTTCATTCTGTATTGTGTGAATTTGAGTCTTTTCTTTCCTTTTTTTAATTAGGTTGGCTAGGAGCTTATCAATTTTATTTATTCTTTCAAAGAACCAACTCTTTGATTCATTGATTCTTTGTATTTTTTTTTAGTCTCTAGTGCATTAATTTCTGCTCTGATCTTTATAATTTCCTCCTTTCTTTTGGCTTTGAGCTTGCCTTGCTCTTCTTTTTATAGATATTTGAGTTGTAATAATAGGTTGCTTATTTGTGTTTGTTCTATTTTCCTAATGTGGGAATTCAGTGCATTAAATTTTCCTCTGTGGACAGCTTTCGTTGCATTCCACAGCGTCTGTTAAGTTGTATTTGTATTTTTGTTTGGTTGTAGATATTGTTTAATTTCTTCTTTAATTTCCTGTGTGACCCACTGATTGCTCAAGAGTATATTATTTAATTTCCATGTGTTTGTGGTGTTTTTGCAGTTACTTTTATCATTAATTTCCACTTTCATGGCACTATGATCTGATAACATGCATGTCATGCTTTCAATTCTTTTGCATTTACTTAAATATGTTCTATGGGTCAGTATATGGTTTATATTAGAGAATGTCCCATGTACTGCTTAGAAGAATGTATATCCTGATGTTGGATGGAACACTCTGTGTATGTCTATCTAATCCATTTGTTCACAGGTATGATTTAGTTCTATTATTTGTTTACTGATTTTCTGTCTAGTTGATCTATCCCTTTGTGTCAATGGTGTGTTTAGGTATCCTGTTATAATTATGTTATTGCCTATTTGATTTTTCATTTCTGTTAATACTTGCTTTGTGTAGTTGGATGCTCTGGAATTTGTTGCATATATATTTAAGACTGTTATATCTTTATCTTGCAGTTTCCCCCTAACTAGTATGTAGTGACCTTCTTTATCTCTTTGGACCATTCTTGGTTTGAATTTCACATGGTCTGCAAACAGAAGAGCTACCCCCACTTTTTTTGAGTTTTTGTTGCATGAAGTATTGTTTCCATCCTTTGACGTTCAGTCTATGATTTTACTTTTGTGTTAAATGGATTCCTTGTAGACAGCATATGGTTGGACATTGTTTCTTGATCCATTCTGCCAGTCTGTTTCTTTTCATTGGTGAATTTAGGCTATTTACAGTAAAGGTTATAACTGTCATATATTGGTTTATTGTTGACATGTTTTCTTTCTGATGTTGTATCTTAACTTTCCATTCTTTTTAATTTTCTGTCTTGCTTAGTGTTTTTTTCCTACGTGTAACTAGAATGTCTTTCAGTATTCTTCGTAAGATTGGTTTGGTGAACATGAAGTTCTTCAACTGTTCTTTGTCATGAAAGTATCTTATTTCTCCATGCATTTTTGAAGGACAGTTTTTCAGGGTCCATCAGTCTGGGTTAGAAGTTGTTTTCCTCTAGTGTATGAAACACTTCACTCCATGCTCTTCTTGACTTCATTGTTTGTGTTGAGAAGTCTGCTGTGAATCTGATAGGTTTTCCTTTATAGGTGATTTGTCTTTTCTCTCTAACAGCTTTTAATATTCTGTTCTTAAGTTGGATTTCTGGGATGATGATTATTATATGTCTGGGTGCAGTTTTGTTTTGGTTATTGTTATTTGGAGTTCTATATGCTTCACTAATCTGTGTGTCAGTTTCCATACTCATGTTTGGGAAGTTTTCAGCCATTACTTCTGTAAATAGCCTCTTGATATCATTTATGTTTTCCCCTTCTTTTTCATTTATCCCTATTAATCTTATGTTGTTTTTCTTTGCATCATCTTGAAGCTGTTGAATTATTATTTCCTGATTCCTTGTTATTTTTAGATCTTTCCTTTCCTGTTCACTAGCTGCAATCTTATCTTTGAGGTCTGAGTTCTATCTTTACTTTCATTGAGGCGGTTTTTGCAACTTTCAATAGAGTTTTTGATTTCCTGTATATCTCTTTGAATCTGCTTTATGTATTCTGTTTGTTTCTTAAACTGTTCATTCAGGGATTCTATCATTTTGCTTTGTTCCTCTAGTTTTTTAGCTGTGTCTTCATTGGATGCATTCACTATTTCTTTCACTACCTTTAGCATTACTTCTTTTACCTGGGAGATTATTTCTGATTTGAGTTCCCTCATATCTTCCCATACTTGCTTCTTTATTCAGTTGATATCATTTCAGGCATTTCAGGTGTATGACTAGTATTTTCTTTTATGTACCTGGCTCCTAGGCTTTCTTGGGATGGGCTGGAGGTTGGAGATTGCATTTTGGTCTTTCATTTTGTCATTTTCCTATATTTCCTTGCTTCCAGTGGTGTTCTAAAGCTTCCCCTGGGCATGTTGGAAATCACTTCCTGCATCCTCCACTACTGAGACTCATATGGCTTTGGCTCCCCTCACTCAGTGGGCCTGGTTTCCCTTGAGGTGGCAGTGGTGTTGGCATGGGCCTGGCTCCCCTTTCGTAGGGCCTTGTTCCCCTGGTTGAATGAAGGTCACTGGGTGGGGTCCACTCAAGCCCGCGGAATCTCTGGAGCCTATTCCAGTGTCCTAAGGGTGCTGGATGAGCACCCAGTCATGGGGATCAATGGTTCCAAACTTTTCTGGGCCTCCCTGGTGAGCTACAACTCACCTCACAGTGGCAGCAGCCCATCCAACTCTTATATAAGAAATAAATTCTTTATTGAGTTTTGAGCATAAAAATGGAACATGGAAGGAAAAATTCACAAAGGAACTTTTGAGTGAGAACATTCATTCCAAATGCATTATCAGAAGTTTAATCAGAAAAGAATATCAGCTTATATGATAAAATAAACTTGAAAAAGTTAAAAACGAGAATATAAAAACTAATAAAACCAAAAAATGATTTGTAGATGAAGGAATCTGACCATCACCATCCTGAGCTAAGCAGAGACTACTTTAAGTCCCTGCCCCACTAAACTTTTTCACCTGCTACCAAAATATAGTCAGGATTTATAAGGTCCAGTAAACACACCTACACACTATAATACCAAATAATTATTAAGCTTTGTTCTTGTATGTTTTCAAACTGGCATGCAACTCCTTGTACATTTTTCCAATTAAACTTCTCATAATGCATTTTGAATCATTTAATAACACTGTATAAGACATTTTAAAACAAAAAACTTGGGCCTTTAAAAATACAGTGTTAGTACTGATTCTGCTTGAATGTAATAGATGCAGCTCAGAGTAAAGAAGATAAGTCAACTGTGTCAAGCAGTGTTTATTAGAGAAAGAGTTGCAAAACAAGATATACAAATATATATAAGAATTTTCAAGACTAGCTTAGTTGCCAACCACATAGTTGGATGTGGAAGAGTGCAGAGGATCCGATTGCACAGTGGAGACCTGAAGGATCTAGTCAAATGTCTGCAGCTCACTGTTCTGTCCCATGCAAATTGGTATCAGGCGGCCAGTGGGTCTTCAATGAAAGACTAAAGGATCTGTGCCAGAAGCTGAAGGGTCTGCACTGGAAGCTGGAGAGTCTGCGCTGAATTCAGGAGATGATATGCAAAGTGAAGGCAAAGAATGAAGCTCCTCCAAAGAAACAGAAGCAGATTCATTCTTAGTCAGCTCCCCCTTACACAATTCAGGTGACAAGCTACCCTAGAGAGTAGAATGGCTGAGCCAATTTAATTGAACTCTCTCACTTAAGTTGACACAATTCATTAACAACCACACCAACCATACATGAAAACAATATCTATCCCAAACCAACCAAATGACAATAGATATTTTATCTTCACCATTCTTGAAATTAAGTGAATTGTTTTCAAATGTATTAATATTTAAACTGGGAAAATGTTAATCCCTGCAAATAAACTATTTCATTTAGTAAGTCTTATCCAATATAATTATTTAGTTAAAATTATCAATGGGAGTTTTTAATAAATTCTTTCATTCAATATCGTAAAATCTCCAGACAAGATGAAATGCTAAATTCAATTAACTATAGATTATTTCCTCTCAATTAACCATGAAAATAAAATATGTATTTCTCTGACTAAAATTGATAAAAACTACATGACTCATATTAGAGAGAAGAATGATACTAAATGTTCAGACATTTATTTTACTTCTATCATCATTCTATTATATTTAAAGGAAAATATTCAAAGGAAAACTTGATTGTCAGAGTGGACAAGGCATATTTAACATCTAAGGTATAAAATATTGCAATATATTTTTTTAAAATAATAGACAAAAATATATTTGGAACTCAAGTGAGAGGCTCAGAGTTTCAAAAAAATTTCACAATTAATTATTAGTACTTACTGTGGAAAGTTGAGAACAAAATAGTATTTACCCGAGACTGAGAAAACTGGAAAAGGGGGAGATTGTTAATGGGTATAATGCTACTATTTGTTTGGAGTGTTAAGTTTGGGTCTCTATGGCACAGCAGGGCTATAATTAACAGTAATGCATTTGATATGTCAATATAGAAGAGAATTTGAGAATGCTCACTATAAAGAAATAATGACTAAACATGATGGGCATGCTAGTTATTCTTAGTTTATCACTCACTATTCATTGTATATGTAAATCAAAACATCAAATTGTACCTCAAAAGTACATACAAATAGTTTGTGAGTCAAAATTGCCTTGGGGGCAGTGTCATGTACCTATTGTCTTAGCAATTTTAAGGGCTGAGTTAGGAGGATCACTTAAGTCTAGAAGTTTGAGACTATCTAGGGCAAAATGTTGAGACCTCATCTTTAATGACTTCTCTCAGAGTACAAAAAATAAAGTTAAAATATTAAATGTTGGAACTTTGGGCGCTGGAGAACAAGCGGCCGAATTGCCGCCCTGGTGAGCAGCTGGTGGCATGGCAAGCCACTGGCATGCCAGGGTGAGAACTGTCAGCAACTCCTAAGCTCTGCATCATGTTGGAACTTTAGGCACTGGGAGAACAGGCAGCCTAAGGGCCGCCCTGGTGAGAAGCTGGTGGCCTGGCAAACCACTGGTACACAAGGGCAAGAACTATCAGCGACTCCTAAGTTCTACATCATGCTGGAACTTTGGGTGCTGGGAGATAAGGAGGCCTGCTGGCCGGACTGGTAAGAAGCTAGGGCCCTTCCGGTGTAGGATCAGACATTGATTCCCCCCACCCCCATTAGCAACTAGGCAACCGCAGTCTGAGTATCTTTTTGGAGGATGAATGTATACAGCATGGCATGTAAGGGGGATTTCCTTCTACCATCTCTTTGAAGGCAAATATTTTTATCACTGTTTTGCTCAGTTTTGATTAATGGTACTGCTTTATTCAATATTCTATTTTTAAAAGTTATATATTTCCTTCCATTTTCCTTTACTTGATTCAAAGAACAGCTAATGTGAACAAAATGGGCTGTACTATTGAGCCCATTGCTTGTGTCCTGCTGACCTGCTCTGCTGTTCTGTGGTAGATTTATTGCAGTGTGGTGGCATAGGTTTGTTCTGTCTTGTTCTGCTGCATTTTGCTACCTTCAAAAAAAAAGTAGATTAGAAAGTAACAAAATACCTCCAAAAATCTCCCAACTCCACCAAAGCTAATCCATGGATCATGGATGAGGAGAAACTCAAAAACAATACAACAGAATTATATAAGGTGATTAAAAGTATATAACAACAACAAAACAAGTCAGTAAGGTACTGAGCAACCTGAAACAGGATATAACTAAGCAGATAATGGACTTAAAAAGTAAAAAGAAAAAAAGAAAGTGCTCTAGAAGTTATGGCTGCATGTATGTTTTGAGTGTGTAGGATTGATAACCATGTTGCTAAGTTGTTACTGGATCACTGAACTTCTCTGCAGTCTCACTGTTTGAATGTCCACTTTGTATTCTTTAATTCTGTAACTTCAACAACTAGGTCTAAGAAGACAATATGTAATTTATCAACTAGTGATTTCTTACTTCTTTTTCTTTCTTAAATTCTGTATTGTTTCTACCCTTTTTTCTGTTTTGCTTCTTTTTTCTCTTTAAATAAAAATTAAAAAGAAGAAATAACCTATTGTAAATTACAAAGGTCAAAAAATGTTAAATTAGGAAAAAGTAACTTATGAAGTTTTAACTTTCCTCACATTGAATTTAGAACATAATTCGCTGTCCCTTGAATATTGAGCTGCTTTATCTAATAGAATGACAAAAGTAAAATTTTAGAATTTTTGAGCTTAGATCATAAGTTTAGAAGCTTCCACTTTTGTGTCTGGAAACATTTGCTCTTTTAATAAAAAAAAATTGTGTAACAAGACAGCATAAGTTCTACCTGGTTAGCGGATTTTTAAATGTATAATAAATTATCATTAACTATAAGTTCAATGCTACATAGGTCTCTAGAATATATTCACCTTTGTAACTCAAATATTATACTAATTTTATCAACTTCCCCTTTCTTCTTCCTGCAGCACCTGTCAACCAGCATTTTTGCTCTGCTTCAATAACTTTGAATATTTTGTTTCTATAATTAATTATGCTACATTTGTTATTCTGTCACTGACTTATTTCATTTAGTATAATATCTTCAAATCTATCCCTTTTGTTGCATATTGCAGGGATTTCAATTTCTTTTTTTAGGGTAGAATAATGTTCTATTCTGTGAATAGACAACATTTGCTTTATTCATCCATAGTTGGCATTTGAACTGCTTCTAGATGTTGGCTTTTATGAATAATACTGCTATTATCATAGGAGTCCTAATATCACTTTTAGATTTTGATTTTAAATTTTATGGTTAGATATCTAGAAATGGGATTGCTGAATTATGAGGTATTCTATTTTTTTTAACTTTTTGAGGAAATTTTATATTGTATTCTGTAGTGACTTTAGCATTTTACATTCTTACCAAATGTGTTCAAGTGTTCTCATTTCTCCACATCCTTACCAACATTTATCTTTTCTTAACCATTAGGATAGGTGTGAGGAGACACCTCAGTTTAGTTGGTATTCACCATGTCTTAATTACTAGTAACATTATTAAAACAATACTATAGTCTATATTTACCTTGACCATCTAGTCTTTTATTTATACAAGTATTGTGTTGTTTTTAATCTTTTCATTTCATGTGAGAAAATCTCTTTAGCATTTCTCATAATGCAGATCTGGTAGTAATGAACACTCTTAGATATTGTTTGTCTTAAAAAGTCTTCACTGTCTAAGTCTGAAGGCAATGATTGCCAGGTAAAGTATTTTTCACTGGTTGATTTTTTTCTTTTTATCTTTGAATGTTTTTATATCATATCCCAATGATTCTAGTCTGTCTCTGAAACATGTAGTAAAAACTGCCTGCATGCCCACACCCCATCCAAACAACTAGAGTATGATTTCAAACAGTGGCAAAGCAGAAAGTGTCAACAACTCAGCCTCCCCAGGAAAAAGTGTTTAAAGTCTGGGAAACAAAAGCTTGAAGAGAAACTATAATGAGTAGATGGTACATGAGAGCCATAAAAAAATTGGCAGAGGAGAAAAAAAAATAAAATTAGGTAATGCAGAAAAAAGGATAGACCACAAAGCAGTGTCACTAATAGTGGCAAGGTAGCTGCCAGTCATGGAGCAAAGTGAAATTTAACAACATTTCTGCTCACAGAGACCTGGAGACCTGCAGTTCAGACCAGGAGAATCTTGTGCAGTTGGAAACAGCAGCAAGAACATGAAATCCTGCTTCCCGTCTGCCCTCTCCAGTCAACATTTAGTGAGCAGAAGCACCAGAGGACACAGCTGCACAGAACAGGCACTGGTAGGCATGACAATGTATGGAAAAGCTAGGTGCTTGAATCTGAGTCATAGAATATTCCCTTGGTTGCTTCACACAGCTGAGTTCCCTGAGTTGATGAGTGAAGGACAATTTTTGGATACTCACAGCAGTTGGAGAGCAGACTATGGGGCGTTCTACTGAGAGGCAGGGACTGGTGATCACAGACTCAACTCTTGTGGTCATAGGCCTGGATCAGCCTGAGTTACACCAGAGTGGAAGCTCATATATGCAATGTCTTATTAGCTAGTATTTAGTTCCATTAGACATTTATTTGTTTTAGCTTTTCTGTTTCTTAATTTATTTAATAATATGGAGTTACAGTACATTGTTTTATAATTTCATGTGCTTTAATTGCTAATATTGTGTATTTGTTCTTTCACTGGCTCTGATTTTTTAGTTGTCTAAGTTCTCTCTATCACCTCAGTACTTTTTTCTATTTTCTTCAACTGAATCTCCTAAGACAACATTATTAACATATTCTTTTATTTTTTTCCAAATATGTGAACTTCTCCCAAATTTTTAAAATTTGCCATAACCTGTTCCCCCAACCAAACCTATATTCATTAGTATAGTTCCTCAATCCTCTTCCTCCTAAGCCTTTGGCATTTTCACCTTCTACCTAGTTAATTCTACTCCCTATAAGAACATTCTGATAACATACCTTCTTCAATTAGAAAGGAAACCCCCTTTCTCCCATATTTTGCCTTTCCTTGCAAAATATCCTTTAAAAACTCTCAATACTAAACCTTCAATTTAAATAAAAGTACTACAATAAAATTAAACCCCACATCAGTTTTTCTTCTCATCCAGCATTACTTGGCCCTTTAAACCTCATTCAACCACCTCCATATTCTGTTTACCCAATGCCAAACACACTGTAAAGCAACCATATATAATTAACTGTCATTTTTTGCATAGAGAATAGAAAAAGAGAAGAAGAGTAAATGCAAGGATGGTCACATAGAAGTGGCGTATCATTGAATCTGTGAATGCTTTTATAAATATAAGCAATTCTTTTGCAAAACATAAGGACAAAGTCAAAGTCACTTAAAGTAAAAAAAGGAAAGAGTAAATATTTAGCACTGGACACAAAGTTGAACATTATTCATAGAGAGCAACATCTCACTAAAAATAACCATATATGTTACAGAATTTCTTCACTTCTTCTCAACTTGTAGTAACTCCTCACAAAAGAAGAGAAAAAAGGGGTCATATATAATTTTTTAAAATGATATATGCAAATACATGTAGCAGAATGGTGAAGCAAGGAAATAGAATATCTCCAACACCATCTACTGTCTCCCCCAAGGCTAGGAAAGGGGTCACAAAGGAAAAGAAAATAAATACCTGGTAGCAAAAATCTACAAAAAGTTATTAGAAAGGATGAAGAAAATAGATGAATTTGAAGAAGAAATCAACCCAAATGTCACAACAGTTTTCCTCAATATGCCCATATAGAATTTTGAAGTAACAGGTAAGAAAAAAACAAAACAATTTGAGCTAATCACAACAGTTTAAAATTTGAACAACAGACTCAACAAGGTTATGGAATACTTGAAATATTGTAAAAAATAACTCCTTGAAATAAAAAATCTGTATAGAATTCATATTGTATAAATGACCAATGTGAAGACAGAGTGTCTGATATTGAGGACAAAAATAGAATTAAATAATGAGTTCAAAGAAATTAAAAAGAAAATAAAAGAACAAAAGAAGATGATACAGGGACTACTAGATGACAAAATAATGAATATAAAGGTAATAAGAGTTAGAGAAAAACTAGAAGATAGCACATGTGGATTCACAAACATACTTACAGAAATTGTGGAAGAAAATTTACCAAATATAATAAAAAATTAAAATACAAGTAAGCAACACTTACAGAACACCAAACAATTATAATGAAAAGAGAAAGTAACCAAAATACATCTGTATTAAATTCATAGATATCCATAAATAATAAAACAAAACAACCCCACAAATTTAAATGTCACCAGAGAAAATAAAAACAAATCACATACAAAGGTAAACCAATTAGAATCCAGCACACCTCTCAACAAGAACCTTAAGGGCAGAAGATCTTATAATAAAGTATTTTGATTCCTAAAAGAAAGTAACTTGCCACTTTGATTAACATAGCAGTAAATCTATCCTTTGAAAGATATGAAAAAATGAAGTATTTCCATTAAAAAGATTAGTTACAGAAGATATACAAATGTTAAACCAGCTCTAGAGAAAATATTTAAGTGTATTCTGAACAGAAACAATGAAATAGAAAAAGCAAAAAACAATGAGGAAAACTAATGAGGTTAATGAGTAAACAGCAACAAAAAGCATCAGGAAAAGTAAAACAAATGATAAACCAAGAGATGAAGAAGATAATGATAATAAATAGCCAACATATGTCAGTAATAGCTCTGAAATTCACTGGCCTGAACTCTAAAATAAATAGAGTAGAACAGTAGGTTAAAAAACAGAATCCAGCAATCTGTTGCATTTAAGGAACTCATCTATTCCAAAAAAAGATATTCATAGACTAAAAATTAAAGATGAAAAACAACATTTCATTCGTCAGGACGCCAAAAACAAGCAGTGATATCAATTCTAATATAAGACATGATAAATTTCAAGTTAAAACTGATTAGAAGAGACAAAGAAAGTTATTACACACTAGTTAAAGGAATAATCCAGCAAGAAGAGATAACAATGATAAATATATTAAATCATTCATAAAAAATAAGTCCTGAAAAAATTAAAAGACCAAATAAATACTAATACAATCACAGTAAGGGATTTTTTTTTGGTACTAGCTATGAAACTCACAAGCTTACACTACAGAAAGGGATCATAATGCCCCACTTCAGCAAAGAAATAGACCAGATAAAATAGACAAATAAAGAAATTTCAGAGCTAAACCACAACCTTGAACTATGGACTTTGGTTATTTGTAGAGAATTTCACCATCCTTCAACAGACTAAACTTTTTTCAGCAGCACGTAACGTTTTCAAAACAGATCTAATACTAGTCCACAAAACCTGCTTAAGTAAATATATATAAAAGAATAGAATTTACCTCATGACTACTATCAGATCGCTGTACAAAATTAGAAATCAACAAAAGGAGAAATTTTACAAAAATCAAAACTCCTGGGAAATTAACAATATGCTTCTCAATAACAAATAGGTAACAGAGGAAAAAAAGTAGAAATTTAAAAAAAATCTGAAAGTTATTTAGAATTATGGTACAACTCACTGAAACAGGGGGGACACTAGGAAAACAATTTTAAGTAGGAAATGCATCACAATCAATGCTCATATTAGGAAAGCAGAGCAATCTGGAATAGACAACTTTATGAAAAATATTAAGATACTTGACAAACAACAACAAATCGGTCCCAAACTGAAATTAAGTGGGAAATGATAAAGATTAGAGTAGAAATCAATGAAATTGAGAATAAAAAAGTAAAAATAGTAACAAATCAAAGAGCAAGATCATCAAAAGAATAAATAAAATAGGCAAGCCCATAGCCAAACGCACAAAGAGAAATAGAGAAAGAACTCATATCAATGCAATTAGAAATGAAAAAGTTGCAATCACAATAGGCACTGTGGAAATTCATAAGATTGTAACAACTTTTAAAACTATATGCCAAAAATTAGTAAATTTTGAAGTAATAGCAGTCTTAGAAACATAAATCTACCAAAACTAAGCTAAGAAAACATAAATATGCTTAACAAACCAATAAAAAGTAATGAAATTGACTCAGTAATAAAGAATAAACCAATTAATAAAATCCAGAACCTGATGGATTTACTGCTGATTTCTACAAAACCTTTAAGGATTTTATATCAGCAGTACTCTCAAGCACTTCAAAAATTTTGAAATGGAGAGAGCACTCTCAAATTTATTTATGGAAGCTGGTATCATTCTAATGATAAAACCAGATAAAGAAGCAACTATAAAATAAAAGTATAGGTCAATTCTTTAATGAACACAAATGCAAAAATCCTCAACAAGATATTAACAAATAGAATGTAGCATACTATCAAAAAGTTCATGCATCATGATCAAGTAGGTTTCATTCCAGAAATGGAAGGATGGTTCAACATACATGAGTCAAGAAGTGTAATAAATTGCATAAGCAACAAGTGTAATACATCACAGGATCAAGGTCAAAACCACATGATCCTATCAATAGACATGAGATAGAAAAGACTTTCAATAAAACCTAACACCTTTCATGACAAAAATATAGATAAAACAGGTATAGAAGAAAAATACTTGAATACGATAAAGGCCATTTATTACAAACCAAAGGCCAGCACCATACTAAATGGGAAAAAACTAGAAGTATTTTCCCTAAAAATCAAGAAAAAAGACAAGGATGTCCACTGTCACCTCTTCTATTCAACATAGTACTTGAAATATTATCCAGTGAAAATAGAGAAGAGGAAGGCAAAAAAAGAGATACATATAGGAAAGGAAGAACTCAAATATAATAATTTGAAGATGACATGATACTCTACATGAAATACCCAACGAACTCCACCAAAAACTCTAGAATTAATAACTAACTTCAGCAAAGTAGCAGGATACAAGATCAATACACAAAAATCATTAGCATTTATTTATACAAAAAGGAACAGGGTGAAAAGGATATTATGAAAATGATAAAATTCACAGTAACTTATAGATATTGACTCAGTAGTAAAATAATCTACCAACTTAAAAAAAACCCAGGACTTGATGGATTTACTGGTGAATTCTATAAAAATTTTAAGGATGTTATATCACCAATACTCCTTAATTTCTTAAAAAATTGAAAGGGACAGTGTGCACCCAAATTCACTTATGGAAGTCAATGTCATCCTAATTCCAAAATCAGATAAAGATCCAACTGAAAAAGAGAACTATAGGACAATCCCTTTAATGAACATAGATGTAAAATTCCTTAACAAGCTATTAGCAAACAGAATGCAGCACATTATCAGAAAGATGATACATCATGATCAAGTAGGTAACCCAATGCTATCCCTAACCCAACAGCATACTATAACATTTTTATCACAAACAAAATTAAAATTCATATGGAGCCAGATATGTGCCAGAATAGTAAAAACAATTGTAGGCAACAAGAGGAAAGCATGAGATGTAGAAATACCTGACTTCAAACTATACTGCAAAGCAATAAGTGTAAAAAAATGCCATGGCACTCTAACAAAAACAGATACATGCATCAAAGTAGCACAACTGAAGATATAGGAACTTTATCAGACTCATCTATCTATTTTATCTTTGACAAAGGGTCCAAAACTATATTTTAGAGGATAGATAATTGTGCTGAGAAAACTGTACAGGAGGTTGAAACTGGACTCTTATCTCTCAACATATACTAAATTAAAATCAAAAGCGGGCAAAATCTTAACATTGAAATAGAAAAGTTAAACCTACTGAATGATAAAATAGGTAAAACACTTGAGGACATAGGTGTAAGAAAGGATTTTCTAGACAGAACCTCACTTTCAGAAGAAACAAAAGCAAAAATATAGAAACAGGATTATAACAGACTACAAAGCATCCATACAGCAAAAGAACCAATCAGTAGAGTGAAGAGACAACTTACAGAATGAGATAAAATTTTTGCTAGATACTCTTAAGAGAACCATTTTCTGTGATTTATAAAATGTAGATTAAACTATTTAATCTTGAAGTTGCTTCATATGTCAAGTGAACATAATACCTAGCTTACAGTTTTCTTTTAAAAATTTGATTAGCTGGACAAGGCGGTGTACATCTGTTATTCTGACACTCAGGAGACTGAAAGAGGAAGAACATGAGTTTAATGCAAGATTGATAATGAGACTGTCTGAAAAAACAAAAACAAAGAAGAGTTAAATGAATAGTTAAAACAACTATAGATTCTTATGTAATCACTGTAATCCAAGTACATGTATGATCTAGAGTCTAAACAAAGCACAATAGTCTGTCTGACTTTAAGAGACCAAGATTAGAGTTCAGAGTTGTTGAAATGTCTAGAATCTCTGCAATAGGTCATTAAACAAAGGAATCCTATAGAGAATGGGCTCCGAGTCTATGCATATGCTTGTCATGTTCTTAGTTAAGAGGTAAGCTGAAAATACACAGGAATAGACTCCCTAAGGCTTATCATTATAGCTGATAAGGAATTGTGACCAGAACAGTGATACTAAAGATCCTTCATTGTTGGAGCCTTTGGAGTTGCGGCATAGCCAGAGAGGAAAGACGTTCTTAATCTAGCACTCAGTTGAGAAGACTATACTTTGCAATGAAGGTCTATACTCTCAAGGAAGAATTGATGATTTTTTAAAAAAAATAATCCATGAAGCAAAAAATATTTTAGGCTTTATAGACCATATATCTCTCAACATATTCCTCATATTTTTCTACTTTTCATCTTATTCCTCCTTTTAAACAACAATTTAAAATATAAAAACCATTCTTAGCTTAGTGTATTAGAAAAATAAGCCCATATATTTTGCTGACCCTTTGTTTTGGTTCAGATGTCAGTGTCCCCCCCAAGAGCCTCTTGTGCTCATAAATGGAGCTTTTGGAATGTGTTTGGATTATGGGCCATTATAGCTAACTTGAAGTAATGATGTGAGGTTTGGCCAAAATAGGTACATCACTGGAATCATGGACAAGAAGGACAAGAAGGATTTATTTCCCTTTTTAGCTCCTTGAACTCTCCGTTTTGTGTACCCCATGCTGCGAGCAACTTTTTTTTCTCTACGATAGCCCTGTGCCATGTTGTCTAGCACTGGAGCCAGCCAATTATGGACTGAAATCTCTACAAACTGTGAGCCAAAATAAATTTCTTCCTTAAGTTTTGAGTGTCAGGTTTTGTGTCTTAGCACTGAAGGAAGTAACTAAAACACTTCTTCTCTACTCTAAGACTTAACATGGAATCATATTGAGGAAACCTAAAACCAAGGACTTAAAAATTCTAGAAGAGAAAAACTTGCAAGTTGAGTTCATTCTTCCATGTTTTGGATTTTTTTGAGAACACCAAAGTTTTCATAAATTTGACTTTAAGAATTTTAAATCCAAGTATATCAAATTTCTAGAATTTAAGTAGCAATTGAACTATTCACAAATAGAATCAAAATTCTTCAGAGGAAGATAAACAATATAGAGCTCTTACAACATGTAAATCAGAAAAGTCAATGTACAAAAAAGAGAAGAAAAAAATAGGAAGATGTCACCAGTTATCAAGAAAAAATTCTAATTAATGTTAATTTCCCATTATTTTTGTTTTGAAATTCTGCATTGCCTTTATCCTTTATTGTTTACAAAAAGTCCATTGATGGCCTGCTGATTTTTCTCTAGGACCCCACTCTTAAAGATTTCACCACCCCCAGTAGCACCAAGCTTTTAACACATGGACCTTGGGGAGATATTCTAAAATGAAATTGTAGCACAATGGATTTCTATCCAGTGCTGAAAAGGAGGGGGAACTTTTGTCACTTGCAACTACATGGATATATGTGAA
The DNA here is from genome assembly GCA_004027455.1 of Hydrochoerus hydrochaeris. NCBI lineage: Eukaryota > Metazoa > Chordata > Mammalia > Rodentia > Hydrochaeridae > Hydrochoerus > Hydrochoerus hydrochaeris. Next base: position 136,700 of record PVLA01000007.1, read on the forward strand.
GGATATTTTTTAAGTGAAACAAGCCAGGCACAGGAAGACAAATGCCTTATGATTCCATAGGAAATCTTAAAATAATTCTTATAGGAGCAGATAGCTGAATGGTGCTTGTCAGGAGGGAAGCAATGAGGAGTTACTGGTCACAGGGTATGGAACTTTAGAAAGCACAGTGGTATGGTAATTGAGATATATTGCACAGCAAGGTGATTATAGTTAGTAATAATGTCAATATTTCAAAATAACAAAGGGAATAAATTTTAACTATCTCATCATAAACATGATAGGTAAGTGTTATGGTTTGTTTCTAGGTGGCCCCCAAAGCCTTATGTAGTCACAGAGGTAGCTGAATCTAGCATTTGTGATTGGCTTTTTGTCTAGAGCTGGGATTGGCAGTGTGAGTGCTGTACCCACCCAGGCACGGAACCAACACACAATTTAAGGGCGGAAAGAAGGTGTTTTTTTTTTCACTTTTGCCCTGTTCGCTCTGGCTGTTTGCTGCCACCATGAACAGCTACCCCTGTGCCATGCCACTTTGCATTGGAGCCAGTTGATTATGGACTGAAACCTCCAAAATTGTAAGAAATAAACCTTTCCTTCTCCAATTTTGAGTGTCAGGTATTTTGTCTCAGCAACAAGAGAAAAGTAACCAAGATAGTAAGAACATGGATGGATATGCCAATTAATTAGCTTGATTAAATAATTCTTCTTTTAATAAATGTATCAAGACATTATATCATACACCACAATCATAAGATTATGGTTTTCAAAGTTACAATATTAAAAAATAAAAACAGATAAATGTCACTTAAAAATAGGCTTAGAGCACACAATCACATTTAGTTAGTGAACACTAACAATATTTCAAAAAATTTCAATTATAAATAACACACCTTTAAAGAACTCACTGATCAAAGAAGAAATTGAAAGGAAATTTAGAAAATATACTCAATTAACACACACATGAAATAAATGAAAATTGATACTATAAAATGTTAGAAGTGATATGGAACAAGTAGAACTTTCATGAGGATCTTTGTGCAAATATATGACAGCTAATTATTATAAAGTAAAACATACACCTTTCATTTGACCTATAAATTTTGTAATGATTTACTCAGGGTAAATAAAAGCCAATGGATATAGGGTTTATTCTAGGATAAGTAAACAAATATTTGAAGAAACGTGTCATATAATATCCCTAAATCACAAATAGTACAACTGTCCATCTACAAGTGAACACATAAAAACCAAACTGTCCTATATTTGTACCCTGTGATACTGTTCTGCAATATAAAAGAGCAACTACATGAGTGAAACATATAATCATTACATCCATAAAAGAAAGTAAGACATATAAAAATAATTACTGCATGATTCCATTTATGTAAAATCTACAATACTCAAAACTGATCAAAGGTGATAGAAATCAAAACAATGATTCACTCTGAGAGGGGTTTTTGTGGCTGGTGGTCTGAGGAAATATTTTAAGGTGAAAGAAACATAATATCTTCATTGTGGTAAGAATAGTTTCATGGATATATAAGTCAAATTCACTGAACACTAATGTTCACTTACACATGTTTGCTTATATGCAAATTATACTTCAATAAATTTAATGAAAAATTGCTTTAATGAAATTGTGTCTGCAGTCATGGGTATAGTTGCTTTGGATCCTAATAGTTTAGATAAATTCTGGTAGCTATTGGTAGAATAAATGTTTTCACATTTCAACAGTCTTTCAAATTCTCTGAACTTTCTGCTTTAATGTCCAGTCTAATAACTTTATGTTGAGAATTCTTGTAATTATGTTTATGTACTATCAGACTTCTTGCCATTAGAGGCAATAGTTTATTTTTTTCTTATCCATGCAATTAGTATTCTTATCCATATAATAGTATGACTTTGACTTAAGCTACTTTACATGTCCATTTAAACAAGCTAAATCTTGGAAGTAAAATAACAGCATATGATAGCTTCTTGTATATAACATCTAGAAAATTATTAAAGTAAGTAAAAAATCACACAAATGGTGACAATACATTTTCAAATTCACATAAATGAAAAAAACTATATTATCTAAAATATAAAGCAGACTACTATGAATAAAAAAGAAAAATGAATGATTCTAAAGTAACTAGTAGTTCATACACAGGACCAATGATCCATATATATTTGGGAAAGGTGCTCTTCTTCATTTTTTACTGTTACTAAAATACAAACTTAACTAAAATACAGTGGTATTTATCACATTAAGAAATCAGTAAAAATCTTATGTTGCTAAGGATGTAAGGTAAATGAACTGCCATTTAATGCTAGAGTAGTATTGATATAAGCATGTCAAAATGATTTTATACTACTTTCTAAATGTGAACATATAGATAAACCATAGCCCAGGATTTGTATTACATTAATTTTTAATGAATTTATATTCATTCACATATATGAAAACTGAGTCAACAATAGGGTAACTTACCTATCCAATATCACATTGGTACTTATATTTGTGCATGTATGTAAACATGTCCAGAATACTTCAGAAGATTGCTAATATATAATAAATGTTATGTAAAATAGTTCATACGCATAAAGCAGTTAAAATAGACATTATGTCATGGAAATTTTTGTATATGTGAAGAGCTTTAATTCTTAGCTAGAATTGTTATATAAAGGTCACAAATGGGGTACAACCAATGTGTCATTTAAACATACAAACACGTGGTACTTCTATGAGGAATGAAAATTGATAATAAACACAAAAGCTAGGATTGTTAAAAGCAGAGGGTGTAAATTTTGGCTGGAGCACAAGGCATATTTTACACAGGGCTGCCTCATAACCTTATCCTGGGTGACAGCCATACAAGTGTTCATTTTACTATTAGCCTTAAATCTGTATCAATAGATGTTATAAATGTTCGTGTTATATGGTTCATAATTTTATTTTATTTTACTTTTTTTATTTTAAAGAGAATAAAACAAAAGAGGACAGGATTAAGCAGATCAGAACAGAACATTGCAAGCAACACAGCAATTCACAAGACAATTGGATATCAATAGTAGCTACCATAATGTCTCTTTCTTTGAAATAATTGAGCATACCTTCACACACAATAATAACAAAATAGAAAAAAAAACCATTCAAGAGAATGAAAGTATTACAAGGCATTCTGAAGCAAATAACAGAAAATAAACAATGGCTACATAATATCTCATTATCCATAAAAAATTGTTTATATTATTACACATATTAAAGACCAGTAAGACATGACATGATAGAACCAACGGTAATAGAAGAACAAAAGCATGTTAGGACTTCAAAACAGGATGATATTAAATCAGCAATGGCTGCCATAATGTTTTGTTTTCTTCAAAGTAGCTGTTCATACTATCACACATAATAAGATCAAACAAAACAGAATAAAACCATTCCAGCCAATGAATGAAAACATTATAAAACTTCAAAGCAATATAATGGGGAACCATGATTACCATAGAATCTTACGTACTTTTACCAATTCTTACACTAGGGAGACTATATGGTATTTATACATGTGAGTTTGATTTATTTCTCTTATGAATATGGTCTCAAGTTGCATCCATTTATAAATATCTCAATGTGATCATTCTTTATAGCTGAGTAGTACTCCATTGTATAAAAGTACCACATTTTTTTTATCCATTCCTCGGTTGATGGGCACTTAGGTTGTTTCCAACATCTGGCTATTACAAATTGTGCTGCTGTAAACATGCATGCACATATATCAATGTGGTATGATGCTTTCAGATCTTTTAGGAATATGCTTAGGAGTGGAATAGCTGGGTCAAAAGGAACATTCAACCCCAGATATTTGAGGAATCTCTGGACTGACATCCACAGTGGTTGTACCAGTCTACACTCCCACCAAAAGTGCAAAAGAGTTCCTTTTTCTCCACACCCTCTCCAGCATTTGTTGTTGGTAGTTTTCTTGATCCTGGCCATTCTTTCTGGAGTGAGATGGAATCTCAGCATGGTTTTAGTTTGAATTTCTTTAATGACCAGTGATGATGAATATTTTGTTCATGTATTTATTTGCCATTTATATTTCTTCATCTGAAAACTGTGTCTTCATCTCAGATGCCCATTTTTGGATTGGAACTTTAAATTTAGGGGGGTCTGATTTTTTAAGTTCTTTATAAGTTTTAAACACAAGTCCTTTGTCTGAGTGACAGTTCACTACAATTTTTCCCAGTTTATGGGTTTTCTTTTCACTATGCTGGAGATTTCTTTTGACATGCAGAAATTCTTTAATAAGATGTAATCCCAGTTATTGATTCTGGGAAGTATTTCCCATGAAGCTTGGTTCTTGTTCATGAATTCTCTACCAAACCCTATGTCTTCAAGATTTTTACCTACTTTGTCTTCCAACAGATTTAGTGTTTCTGTTTTAATATTTAGATCTTTGATCCATGTAGATTTTACTTTAGTACTTGGTGACAGGCATGGGTCTAGTTTTAGCTTTTGGCATATGGATAGCCAGTTTTTCCAGCACCATTTAATAAACAGACTATAGATCTTCCACTGAATATGTTTGGTCCCTTTATCAAAGATAAGGTGGTTGAATGTGTTCGTAGTTGTGGTGGTATCTTCTAGTCTATTCCATTGATCTTCAGATCCATTTTTATCCCAGTACTAAAATTCTGTGATAAATCCTTTAATACTGTAATAACATATTGATTTTATTACAGTAGCTTTGTAGTATAACTTCAAGTCAGGGATTGTGATGGCTCCTGCCTTGCCTTTGCAGCTTAGAATTGCCTTTGCTATTCTATTCTAGGTCTCTTATGGTTCCTGATGAATTTTAAGAGTGATTTCTCTAGATCTATGAGGTATGTTAGTGGTATTTTCATTGGGATTGCAATGAATTTCTATAACAATTTTGGGAGAATGGGCATTTTCACAATATTTATTCTTCCTATCCATGAACAAGGGATATCTTTCCGTTTTCTGAGATCCCCTTCGATTTCTTTTCTCAAAGTATTATAATTTCCCCTGTACAGTTCTTTTACTTCTTTCATTAGATTAATTCCTAAGTATTTCATTTTTTTGAATGCTATTGTTAAGGGTATGGCTTCTCTTATTTCTCTCTCGGTGGTTTTGTTATTAGTGTATAGGAATGCTATTGATGTTTGAGCATTGACTTTGTATCCAGCTTCATTGCTGAATTTATTATATCTAGGAGTCTTTCAATGGAGTTTTGGGAGTCTTCTATGTTGAGTATCATGCCATCTGCAAATAATGATAATTTATAATTTAACATCCTCTTTTCCTATCTTTACTCCTTTTGTTTCTCTCTCTTGTCTAATGGCTCTGGCTAGTACTTCCAGTCCTATGTTGAATAGGAGCCGTGATAAGGGACATCCTGATCTTGTGCCTGATTTCAAGGTAAAGGCTTTCAGTTTTTAGCGATTTAGTATGACACTGGCTGTTGGTTTGTTGTAGATAGCTTTTATCATATTGAGATAAAGACCATCTATTCCGATTCTCTGTAAGTTTCTTATTATGAATAGGTGTTGGATCTTATCAAAAGCTTTTTCTGCATCTATAGAAATTATCATGTGATTCTTACTTTTGGCTCTATTGATATGATGGATTACATTTATTGATTTATGTATGTTGAACCATCCCTGCATGCCTGAGATGAATCCCACTTGGTTATGGTGTAAAATCTTCTTGATGATTTGCTGCATCCTTTTTGCAAATATTTTACTGAGAATTTTTGCATCTATGTTCATTAGGGAGATTGGCCTGTAGTACTCTTTTTTAGTTGGTTTTTTCTCAGGTTTTTATGCTAGAGTAATATTTGCTTCCAGGAATGACTTAGGGAGAATTGCTTCCCTTTCAATTTCATTGAACAGATTGAGGAGTGTCTGTGTTAGGTCTTTGTATGTCTTGTAGAATTCCACAGTGAATCCTTTTTGGCCTTTGCTCTTCTTTGTTGGTAAGGACTTAATTACATTTTCAATTTCATTGATAGAAATTGGGTTATTCAGCAGTTTTACATCTTCTTGATCCAGCTTTGGTGGTTCATATTTTTCTAGGAATCTGTTCATTTCTTCTGTGTTATTGAACCTATGAGATTAGAGATTTTCAAAAGAGGTGTTGATGATCTTCTGTATTTCCACAGACTTGGTAGTGATTTCACTTTTCTCATTCTGTATTGCATGAATTTGAGTCTTGTCTTTCCTTTTTTAATTAGGTTGCCTAGGAGCTTAACAATTTTATTTATCCTTTCAAAGAACCAACTCTTTGATTCATTGATTCTTTGTATTGTTTTCTTAGTCACTATTGCATTAATTTTTGCTCTGATCCTTATTTTTTCCCTTCCTTTGGATTTGGGTTTGGCTTTCTCTCCTTTTTCTTCATGTTTGAGTTGTAGTATCAGGTTGTTTATTTGTGTTTGTTCTGTTTTCCTAACGTGGGAGCTCAATGAAATAAATTTTCCTCTGAGAACAGCTTTCATTGCATCCCACAGATTATATTGTATTTGTATTTTTGGTTGTTTTCAGATATTGTTTGATTTTTTCTTTAATTTCCTCTGTGACCCTTTGATTGCTCAAGATTGTATTATTCAGTTTCCATCTGTGTGTTTTTTTCAGATTCTTTTATCATTAATTTCTAGTTTCATGGCACTATGATCTGATAACATGCATGGGAAAATTTCAATTCTTTTTCATTTGCTTAAATATGTTCTGTGGCCTAGTATATGATCTATTTTAGAGAATGTCCCATGTACTGCTAAGAAGAAAGTTTATTCTGATGTTGTTGGGTAGAACACTCTGTATACATCTATCAAGTCCATTTGTTCACAGGTGTTATTCAGTTCTGCTCTTTGCTGATTTTCTGTCTAGTTGATCTGTCCCTTTGTCTCAATGGCATGTTAAGGTCTCCTGTTATAATTGTGTTATTGCTTTTTTGATTTTTCATTTCTCTAACTACTTGCTTTGTATAGCTGAATGCTTTGGAATTTGGTGCATATATATTTAAGATTGTTATCTCTTCCTCTTGAAGCTTTCCCCTAAGTAGCATGTAGTGACCTTCTTTATCTCTTTGGATCATTCTTGGTTTGAAGTTCACATGGTCTGCAAACAGAATAGCTACACCAGTTTTTTTGTTTTGCTTTGTTTTGTTTTTTGAATTCCTGTTGCATGAAGTATTGTTTTCCATCCTTGGACTTTCAATCTGTGAGTTTCCTTTTGGGTTAGATGGGTTTCTTTTAGACAGCATATGGTTGGACATTGTTTCTTGATCCATTGTGCCAGTCTGTTTCTTTTAATTTGTGAATTGAGACCATTCACATTAATGGTTATAACTGTTATATAGCATTTTTTTTGTTGACATGTTATCTTTCTGCTGTTGTATTTTTACCTTTCCATTCTGTTTAATTGTCTGTCTTGCTTAGTGGTTTTTTTTTCTATGTGTATCTAGAATCTTTCAGTATTCTTTGCAGGGTTGGTTTGGTGATCATGAAGTTCTTCAGCTGTTCTTTGTCATGGAAGTATCTTATTTCTCCATCTATTTTTTTCTATTCTTTTTTTTAATCAGTACTGGGGATCGATCTCATGACCACATGCTTGCAAGGCAAGTGCTTACACCGCTTAGCTAAAGCCCCAGCTCTCCATCCATTTTGAAGGACAGTTTTGCTTGGTACATCAGTCAGGGTTGAAAGTCCTTTTCCTTTAAGATCTGAAATACTTCACTCCATGCCCTTCTTGGCTTCATTGCTCGTGTTGAGAAGTCTGCTGTGATTCTGATAGGTTTTCCTTTGTAGATGATCTGTCTTTTCTCTCTAACAGCTTTTAATATTCTGTTCTTATGTTGGATTTCTGGGATAGTGATTATTATATGTCTGGCTGTAGTTTTATTTTGGTTATGGCTGTTTCGAGTTCTATATGCTTTACTAATCTGTATGTCAGTTTCTGTACTTATGTTTGAGAATTCTTCAGCTATTATTTCTGTAAATAACCTCTTGAATTCATTTGTATTGTCCCCTTCTTTTTCATTTATCCTTATTAATCTTATATTGTTTTTCTTTGCATCATCTTGAAACTGTTAAATTGTTATTTCCTGATTTCTTGTTATTTTTAAAAGATCTTTCCTTTCCTGTTCACTAGCTGCAATCTTATCTTTGAGGTCTGAGACTGTATCTTTACTTTCCTTGAGGCAGTTTTTGTAACTTTCAATAGAATTTTTGATTTCCTGTATATCTCTTTGAATCTGCTTCATGTATTATGTTTGTTTCTTAAACTTTTCATTCAGGGATTCTATCATTTTGCTTTGTTCTGCTAATTTTTTAGCTTTGTCTTCATTAGATGAATTTAGTATTTCTTTCAGTACTTTTATCATTTCTTCTTTTACCTGGTAGATTATTTCTGATTTGAGTTCCTTCCTAGCTTCCCATACTTGCTTCTTTATTTCAGTTGATATCATTTTAGATATTTCAGGTTAATTTTCTTTTAGTGTTTTCTTTTATTTATGTGGTTCCCAGGCTTTCTTGGAATGGGCTGGGGGTTTGAGATTGCATTTTGGTCCTCTTTTTTGTCATTTTCCTATATTTCCATGTTTCTACAATGTTCCAAAACTTTCCCTGGGCATGTTGGAGATCACCTCCTGTACCCTCTGCTCCTCCAGGGACTCAAGTGGCTCAACTCTCCCCAGGCCAGCGCCAGAAAACTGGAACTCCCCTTGTGGCATCACCTGGCTCCTCTCTCCCTGTGGACTAACTCCCTTCTCTTGGTGTTGTGGGCCTGATCCCCTGGTTGAATAAAGGTTGCTGGGTGTGGTCCACTGAAGCACATGAAACTTCTGCAGGCTAGTCCAGTGTTCTAGTGGTCTGGGCGGTCACCCAAGCCCTGGGAGTGATATCCCAAATTCTCCCCAGCCAGTGCTGGTAAGCTGGAACTCCCCTCACAGAACATGTGGGTCTACCTCCCCTCTCTGGGCAGCTCAGGCCTGGTCCCCTGATTGAATAAAGGTCACTGGATGTGGTCGACTGAAGCACTTGAAACCTCTGCAGCCTAGTCCAGTGTCCTAGGGGGTTGGGAGTGCATGCAAGTGCCAGGAGTGATGTTTCAAATTCTCCCTGGCCAGCGCTGGGAAGCTGGAACTCCCCTCACAGGGCATGAGGGCCTACCTCCCCTGTCTCTCTGATTCATAATTTTAAAAAATGACTAGTTCAGTTTAAATCTTGAGGTGCATGTATAATTGCTAGTTCTTCTCCAGCCATGTCTACATATACAACTGTAAGATCTGAAATGGAGAGGGTAACACATTCAGGTAATAACCTACTTTCACTTTTTTCTCTTTTCTTGCTTCTCTGCTATCAGTTGTAAGAAGTTAGAGGCAGTTTCTCTTTAATGAACTGATAGCATTTTGTGGTTTATATTAGTCCATTCAGGCTGCTGTAATATAATGCCACAGGCTTAATAGTTTATCAAAACAAATTTATTTTTCATATTTGTATAGGTCATAAGTCTGCTATTAAGGTGTCAGAATGACCATTTTTGGTGTGAGTCTTCTTTTGGGATATAATCTACTTTCTGTGTTTTCACATGGGGAAAGCTCAAGGGATTTATATGGGCTCTTTTATAAAGGTACTAATACCATTCATGAGAGCTCTACTCTGAATTCCTAATCAATTTCCAAAGGTCCCACCCTCTAATACCACACCTTCTTCTACAACAGTACCCTTCATGCCTTAGAAAAAAACTTTTAAAATCTTTTTTCCCCTGAAAGTTCTAGTGGATAATCCAAAAAAAAAACTTAAAAAGTTATTCAACGTCTTGCAATGTCAGGCTCTCATATTTATTGTGTGTTCTCCAGCAATACTCCTAAATTTTTCCAATCTCAATGATCTTACTATTAATTGAAAAAGAATAGTGTACCTATCCTCCCCAGACTATTTTCTTCATATTTTTTGAGACAGTTTCTCCATGTTTTTGAAACTGGTCTTGAAACCACTATATTGTCCAGGCTGATCTTAAATTCACAGAGTTCCTCCTGCCTCAACCTTGCAAGTGCTGGGATTACAGATGAATGAATTATTTATTTATTTATTTTTAAAATTTGAGACAGGATTTCTTGAAATTGCTAAGGATGGGCACAATGATGATTCTCCTGCCTCAGATTTCCAGAGAGGTAGGATCCAGGCTTGCAAAACACCTGGTATTCAGAGACTATTTCAAGATATTTAATTGAAGAAGATGAATTTCAATAAAAATTAATCCACTACAGTGAATGGGATGTTTCATCACTTTTTGGAAATAGATCTTAGCATGTTGCTACTATATACTTAGTCAGAATAAATCATATTTTCAATAATGATAATATCTAAAGCACCCATTTGGTTATACAACAATAATTATTCTTTGATGATAGACATTTACTTAACTTTAACTTTAGTTTTAAATTTGGCTATTCTGTGCATCCTTTTAAAATGAAGAAGTTATTTTTTGGAATCTACTTTTCTCAACCTAAGGATTTTTATTAACTTGCACGATTTTCTTCTTCAAACAGCAGGTTACTTATAATAATCCATTATTCATCCTGGGAGTAGGTACTGAGATGATTCATTATGATATGTATTTGGCACAGAAGTAAGCATGGTAAGGTATTTGATGATAGCGTATTTCATAGTTGGGAATTAGTTTAGGAAGCATGAGAATGAAAGAAGTTTATTCTTATAAAGTACATAGAAAGATACCTGGCACATAATAAAGATTCTCTAGATGTTAGTTCTTATGATTATTATAAAGCATCCTACATAGAATTTTGACTATTTTCATCATAGCAAATTCAATTATAATAATAAATCCTATCAGAATAGAAGTACAATTGGACAGTAACAATTGAAAACTATATTAATTCACATGATTTCTCCACTCTGGAAAGAATATATTCTTTTAAAATAGTTTAGCTCTGTAGACAGCTGCCTGGTTACAAAAGTTTCATGGCTAATGACATATCAAGAAGCATTGATAAACATTTTATATTCATGAGATGTGGTAAGAGTTTCTTGTTTTTCAAAGTTAGGAAAATTGAGGAAGTATAAAATTGATGGAATGTGCCATAGAAGCTTCAAATGTCAAATGTAAACTTACCTCTTTGTACATAGTGTCTTTTTTCAGATTATCAAATCAATATATTGAGTTCCACATTATCTTTCTTACATAAATTATATGAAACAGCTCACTTTCTTGATTTATTAAAAGTGAATAAGGAACCTTCAATTGGCAAGCAATCTGACTTCATAAATCTAAATGTTGATGAGATTTACCCTATGTATGTACCTCTTATTTCATTCAAAAGCAAGATGTATCTAAAGATACAACTTTAATAATATTTTCAAAAGTGTTTAAATTCATTTTCATAGGAGCAATAATACTACTTCTCCATTCTTATTTTATCATTTCACACAATATCTTTTATCATTTCAAACAATATTTTACCTAATTGTGATATTAATATGTACAATTGTCATAATTACATTTTGAAATAAGTTCAACAATTTCTTTGTAAATATCTGATTCAAATGGTAGGAGGAGAAAGATAGAAAGTTACTAGTAATGTGGGAAGTACAATGAAACTGTTCCAGAAAATCAGTTAGAATGATTTGCATAGAGGTACAATAAAACATTTATTATTTTCACAATTAATTATTAGTTAAAATTGTAAAATTCATTTTTATTTGTATTAGAATGAAAAAACTTAATTTTTTTGAACTAGAAGTGAGCTGTACAAAACCAAGCATGAATAATTTTCCATCAACATTACTTAAAAATATGCCATCCCTGATAGGCCTGTAACTTTTCTTGAGGTTCTGAGGATTAAACATGTGGCAGTTGTACCACCCAGTTATTTCCCTGATCTCTTTTTATTTTGAGATGGGTCCTACCAAGTTGCCTGGCTGGCCTAAAACTTGACATCCTCCTGCCTCAGCCTACTGATTACAGTAGCTGGGATTATAGACCTAGCTCTGTAGCTTAAAATGTACCTGAGCATGTCAAATTATTCAAATATTAAAATAGTTATTTTATAACAATAAATGCTAATTTTGTCACACGGAATATGCTACATATTTGGGAGAACTGTATTCTAAGAGCTTCCTCTGAGTTTCATGGTTATGTGTATTTCCTTTTAGTGCCTTCCTACATCACTATTTACTCTTAAATGTATATGAACGTCTTCCTCAGAGAATTCCAGACACCTTTTAACTCCTTCAAAGAAAAAATTGTGTTTCTCTTTCTCTCATTCTACTTTTATTTTGGAGTGATTTTCAGAAGATTAAAGTAGAAAATATATTTTTGCTTTATCACTTGAAAAACCAAATTTCACAGTCATTTCTTTGTAAGACAAGTTAAATTTATTAGTCATATCTTTGTAAGATAAATTAATTTTATTGATTGAAATAAGTTTCTAAAGCCCAAGTTATTCTTTCACATATCAAAAATTTCATGAAGTTTTTGTGATTGAAACTTATGGCTTTGTGTACATGACTTCAAAAATTTATACCTATGTATGCATGTATTGTGTACCTATTGTGTATCTATCTCTATCTTTATCTGTGTTTGGATATTCCATATTGGCTTTCTCCATTCTGTTATTTTCCTTCTCACTCATCAGCAGCTGTGATTGCCAGAATACTTTCCTCTTATGTTTATTTTCAGATTAGACTACAGATTTTCTATCAGCATCTTATTCACAACACTGACACAGCCCAAGGCCTGCCTTTGAACTAAGACCTATTAAAATTAAAAGCTACCTCATCTAATACTTTAGATTTCTTGAAAATAAGCTATCAAATAAATTTCAGATTCTGCTTGCTTTTGTTCACAATGTAATACTTTAATTTATAATGTATAAATTTATTCAGTATTTATAATGTTACCTGCACAAGGATTGCTGTGGTACAAGATGCTCAATATTAATGGATGCTGAGCTCACCCTTCTTTTTGTATACTCACGTATCTCATATAAGATTACAAGTAAAGTTGCAATGTGAATACCCAAGAATATCAAGTACAGCACTTCTGTGGGTTTGGCCTTAGTAGAAGGTTGAAAAAGTAGTTTGATACTATTTGCTACCTACTTTTTCCAAGCTGGAAAATTATGATGAGCGACAATCATATGATTTATCTTCAAAATAGAGCAAAGAAAATAGAATATGTTTGTGAAAAATAGATGTGAATATAGATATGATAGTTTTTAACAGTAGTAATAACATATTGCCAAATGTGTTTCAATATGCATGGAAAATTCCAAATACGTTAATGTATGTAAAAATCTTAAAACTTATATACATATGTACATATTTGTTTATGTGAGGAAAGAGAAAGAGAAAATATTAATGTATGCATTATTCACATTCCTAGGTGACTTAATTTAAAATGCATAGAATACTGACATCACAAGTTAACTGTTCCTTATATTTGAGCATATCCTACTACATCTTTGTACATAAAAATATACATAAGAAAAATGTACACATCAATCTTTAAAAAGTAAATTTGCTTTTGTAAATGAAATTTGCTTTAAATGGGTCATTAAATAAATGAAATGACTAATAATTCAGTAAAAAGTAATTATCAGGTAGTATATGTCTATGTTCCAGAAATGAACTACTGTTAATACAAATGTTCTACAAAATGTTAGTAATTCTGACAATAATTAATGAAGAGCTAGGATTTGGGGGTGCAGATCAGCACTGGAGTAGTTTCTTAGCATGTGTAAGGCCCAGGGTTCAAGCCTCAGCACTCAAAAGAAAACAAAACAATGATAAATTTTGATTACAGAGTCTCTTAGGTCAACAAATTATCAATAGTTGCCATAAAGAGTTAGTTTCAGTTTTCTATAATCATAAATGTTATTTTCTTGCACATGAACTGCTAAATGTAGTGTTTGTTTCACATGATTGACTTGAATTTTTGTTTTGTTTTAAATTTTATGATACTCATAATGAAACTCGGGATGTTGTACATGCTAGTAAACTACTGCATCACTGATTTACAACTCCAAATCCACGTGGTTGATGGATAGAAGAAATACTGGGAGGTCAGGCTAGGGGATTACACCAAGGGCACTAGGGTGCAGTTGAAGGAAATAATTCAAGGCAGAATCACACTGAGTCAAATCAGAAAGGGAAATTTATTAGAGTAACAGAATGACAGCACAAACAGGACAAGCTAAAGTAGTGTGAGACCACTACTTCAAAGAACTACCCTGCAAATTATAGCATTTAGATGTCTTTTATTACACTTGTAAGATATGAAGTTGGGGTTAGTCAACTAATTCTTAAGAAAAGGAGACTTACTAGAGTGGTTGTTAGCACAGGGGGCTTCTAAGTTGATATTGTTAAAAAGGACTATAGATCCTTGGATTGTTCTATTTTTGTCCTTGGTTGATTACTTTCTCAGTTCTCATAATGACCTTAGTCCTTTGCTGTACAGTTGCTTGGAAATTTAAATCTGGCAAATAGGTTGTTCAAGAGAGCCTGATCACCACCTTGTGGGTACCTAATTTCAGACCTCATGTTCCTCTACAAAATACAAGACAGGGGTACAATTATATTTCTTAGATTGCTGAGAGCCATAGAGATTTTTTGGAACAAAGTAATAGCTTTTTTTCTCCTATACTTTCATATAATCCTTTACAAGTTTTCCAACATTAATTGTGCTCTGTGATAGGTAAGTAATGGTGCCCCATGATAATCAGTAAACTCATTTTGTCAGTTATTTAGATTCAAAATGTAAGCCATTTATTATGCTTCCTAGTTGTTTTTTAAGTGTTAGTATTTTAAGTCTCTGCCATGGTATGTTTTCATAATTCCATGTAAGTGTAAGTCATATTTCTAGGTCCTTTCCACAGACTATGGTTTAGTCGATTTATACACAAAATGTTAAAATCTGCAGGTTTAGCAGTAGTTTCAGTGTATTCTGATCAAAATGATTCATGTAATACAAGCAGAAATATTGCTCCATTTATTAAAGCTTTACTCAAGGCTATGCAAGGTGGAACACACCTGTAATGTCAGAACTCAGGAGACTGAGGCAGGAGGATATCCATGAATTTAAGGCCCGCCTGAACTGAATAATAAGATCCTGTAAAAACAAAACCAAATTAATTAATTAAGAAATTGATTTTTCTGGGGATGATGAGGGGGAAGAGGAAGGCAGAGGAAGAGTAAAACTGATCAAGATGCAATATATATAATACATAGATATAGATATAATGTATATGTGCTAATACTGCAAGATCAATGTAAATAACTGTGGATCACAAACATTTAGTTAGAAAAAATTTTAAACTCTATTCGCTCTCCAAAAACATGCCTTTCTTTCTTTCTTTCTTTCTTTCTTTCTCTCTCTCTTTCTTTCTTTCTTTCTTTCTTTCTTTCTTTCTTTCTTTCTTTCTTTCTTTCTTCTCTCTTTTTATCTTCATTTCTCCTTGATGATGGGGATCAAACACAGAGCTGTAATTATGCAAGACAAACATTTGGGCCATACCCCTAGCCCCTTTTCCACTTATACTATGAAAGATTTTGAGTTATTTTAGTCAAAACTGATCACTCTATACCATGAACCCATAAAGCATGTCTCTGTAACATTCATTCATTCAGTTCTGAAAAAGGGGTATCATCTATTTTTGGAATAGTTAATCCAATTCTTTTCATCCCCTCCTCTACTTCATAGTATTTAATTCTGCTTGATAGTACAGTGAATCTATTAGATTTTCTTATAAACAAACTGCTTCCTTTACTTGAAAATAAGCTTGATAAATGTAGAGACATTTTTCTGTTCTCTTCTGAGTTTAGAAAACATAAAATGTACTGAAGAATTTTTGAATGAAGGTGTTTGACATTTAGTGTTTAGATATTTATTGTTGTCTTTTCATAAATGTGCTACATGATCCAACAATATAGTGTCCTCCTAAAGGGAAAGCCCCTTTCAAACTTCTTTACTTCTTTTCTTCCTTTACTACATATAACCCAGTCCAGTGGTTTACAAAGTAAACCACTAATGCAGATTTGTTGGTATCATTTGTCCTATCAACATGTATTTAAATGACATTGATAATTGGTTTAACATTTCCCTCTCTCTCTCTCTCTTTCTCTCTCTCTCCCTCCCTCCATCAAATCCAGCACCTTGCACATGCTAGGCATGTACTTTCCTAAAATAATTTTTATGGCTTCTGTCTGAACATCCCCCCAAAACCTCATACAGTCATGGGGGACAGGCTTTTGAAGGTGGCAGAATCTAGCATTTGTAATTGGTTCATCATCTAGTGCTGGGATTGGTGGTATGAGTGCTGTACCCATACTGGCACAGACAGCCTGCATAAAATGTAAGGGAGGGAAAGACTCAATCCTCTCTTTTCCCTTTTTCTCTTGCTGGTTTTGATATCTTCTGCAGCTTCCATGAATGTCTACCATTCAGCCATGCCACACTACCTTGGAGCCAGCTGAGTGTGGACTGAAACCTCCACAAATAGTAAGCTAAATAAGCCCTTCCTTCCTTGATTTTGGGCTTCAAATATTTTGTCCCAGCAATGAGATTAACATAACTAATACAAAACTACACCATGATCCCTCCATTTTCACTAAGCCCTATTGCCTTTTTCCTCTCTTTTAACAAACACAAAGTTTCATAGGAGGCATCCAGTTTGTGATTTATTATTTTAGCACAATACTACCTCATACATTACTATGTTGACATGCATATTTCAACAGTGTTCTATTTTTATTACAGTACTGAGGATTGAATCTTGGGACTTTATGTTGAGCTACATCCTCAAGTTTTTTTTTTTTTACATTTTGAGATTTTACCTAAATTGTCCAAATAGGGCTTAAATTTATGATACTCCTGCTTCAGTTTCCCACAGTGTTAGGATTATGGGTGTGTGTCACCATGTACAGCTTTCAACAATATTATTTAATTGCTATATGCTATTTTTCAATCTTTTAAGTTACATTGTTAGATCAGTATGTGCTGTTACAAGGTAGTTCGCTTATTTATACATTATTAGTAATGATCTGATCATGCTAATTACATATTTATGTATTATATATATTATATATATATATATATATGTCCCATTTCTACCTCTTTATCTGCCCATTTTGGATCTGATCATTAAATTTGAGGTGTCTGATTTTTATGAATATTTTATATATTCTAGATATTAGTCCTTAGTCTAAAGAAAAGATACTAAATTTTTTATCACTCAGTGGATCTTTTCGTCAGTCTGTTGGTGGTTACTTATGCTGTGCAAAAAGCTTTATTTTATTTAAAGAGAAAAAAACAGGAAACAGGTAGAAATATTACAGAATTTTAAGAAAAGAAGATAAACAGTAAGAAATCACAAGTTGATATATTACATATTGTTCTTTTAGAAATAGTTATGCAAGTTACGGGATTAAAGGACACAAAGTGGACACTAAAGCAGTGAGAGTGCAAACAGATCTGGCCAACAATCACACAAGAACCTAGAAATATGGTCATCAATCATACACATCTAAACATACATGCAGCTATATCTTTTATAGTGCTTCCTATTGCCTCTTTTTCTACAATAGCAATTATACATTTTTAAAATTTTATTTAAACAGAAAAAAAGGTAGTAACAATACAAAATTTTAAAAGAAAGAAAGAAAAAGGAAAATGAGAAAAAGCTTCACTAAGAAATCAGTAATTTATAAATTACATACTGTCATCCTGGATGTAGTTGTTCAAGTTACAAAGTTAAAGTGTACATAGTAAATATTTAAACAGTCAGAGTACAAAGAGTTCTGCTCAAAGATCCAACAAAGATTCAGCAATATGATCAACTATTTTACACACTCAAACATACATGCAGTTATACCCCTTAGAGCACTTTCTTTTCCTCTCTTTTTTACAATAACAATTACACATTTTGGTTTTATTACTCTTGTAGCACTTATTTACTATTTATAATAGAGATACAATATGATACTTATAAATATGATTCTTATTTATTTCACTAATGAGGATAGTTTCAAGTTGTCTTTCTTTGCCTATGAATGGCTCAAGGTCATCCTTTTTTATACCTGAGTAATATTCCATTGTATAAAAATGCCACATCTTTTTCATCCAATCTGCAGTTGATGGGCATCTTGGTTGTTTGAAGGATTTAGCTATCACAAATTGTGTGGCTATAAACACATATGGGTGCCCATAAATCACTGTGATATGAACTTGTCAGTTCTTCTGGGAAAATACCCAGGAGGGGGATAGCTGGATTGAATGGGTCTTCCAATCCTAGTCTTCTAAGAATTCTCCATATGGATTTCCATAATGGTTGCACCAGTCTACATTCCCACCAACACTGGAACAGTGTTCCTTTTTCCCGCAGCCTCACCAACATTTGTTATCAGTTGATTTCTTGATGGCAGCTATTCTTTCCTGGGTAAGGTGGAATCTCAATGCTGTTTTAATTTGCATTTCTGGAATGACCAGTGATGGCGAACATTTCTTCATGTATTTATTTGCCATTTGTATATCTTTCTCTGAGAACTGTGTGTTCATCTTAAATGCCCATTTACGGAGAGGGTTTTTGAATTTGGGGGGTGTGATGTTTTTCAATTCTTTATATATTCTGGACACAAGTCCTTTGTCTGAGTGGGTGCTGGTTAAAATTTTTTCCCACTCTGTTGGTTTTCTTTTCACTCTGTTGGTGATTTCCTTTGAAGTGCAGAAACTTTTCATTAATGTGAGATCCCATTTGTTGATTCTTTCAAGTGTTTCCTGTGCAGTTTGTGTTTTGTTAATGAATTCTCTGCCTACCCCTGTGTCTCCCAGATTTCTACCTAACTTGTCTTCCAGTAGATTTAGTTTTTCTGTTTTAATATTGAGGTCTTTGATCCATTTAGACTTTAGTTTTGTGCATGCTGATATGCATGGATCTAGTTTCAGTCTTTGGCATGTAGAGAGCCAATTTTTCCAACACCATTTATTAAAGAGACTATCCTGCCAGTGGACATATTTAACCCTTTGTCATATATCAGGTGGCTGAGTGTCTTTGTAGTTGTGCTTGCATCTTCTAATCTGTTCCATTGATCCTCAGGTCTATTTCTTTGCCAGGACCAAGCTGATTACTATGGCTTTATAGTACTGTTTCAAGTCACGACTTGAGATGCCTCCTGCCTTGCTTTTGTTGCCTAGAATTGCCATTGCTATTCTAGGTTTCTTCTGTTTCCAAATGAATTTTAGCAGTGTGTTCTCCAGATCTGTGAGGTATGTCAATGGTATTTTGATTGAGATTGCATTAAATCTGTATAACAGTTTTGGGAGTATAGCCATTTTCACAATGTTGGTTCTTCCTAACCAAGAGCAAGGAATGTCCTTCCATTTTCGAATATCCTCTTCAATCTCCTTTTTCAGTATAGTATAATTTTCAGCATATAGGTCTTTTACATTTTTAGTTAGGTTGATTCCTAATTATTTCATTTTTTTAGATGTTATTGTCAAGGGTGATATTCCATAATTTCTCTCTCAGTGAGATTTTGTGTGTGTACAGGAGTGCTATTGATTTCTGAGCATTGACTTTGTATCCAGCTACACTCCTGAACTTATTTATTACCTCTAGAATCTTTTAATGGAGTCTTTTGGGTCTTCTATATAGAGTATCATGTCATCTGCAAATAGTGATAATTTAACTTCTTCCTTTCCTATCTTTACTCCTTTTATTTCTCTCTCTTGTCTAAGTGCCCTGCCTAGTGTTTCCAGAATTATATTGAAAAGGAGTGGTAATTGTGGACATCCTTGTCTTGTTCCTGATTTTAAAGTGAAAGCTTTCAGTTTTTGTCCATTTAGTGTAATGTTGGCTGGTGGTTTGTCATAGATGGCTTTTATAAGGTTGAGGTAG
Source organism: Hydrochoerus hydrochaeris (assembly GCA_004027455.1). Taxonomy (NCBI): domain Eukaryota; kingdom Metazoa; phylum Chordata; class Mammalia; order Rodentia; family Hydrochaeridae; genus Hydrochoerus; species Hydrochoerus hydrochaeris. The sequence goes on from PVLA01000007.1 coordinate 156,609, forward strand.
ACACTGTGTATTCCGAATTTCTGAAGGGCATTTATCATGAACATGTGCTGAACTTTGTTGAAAGCTTTTTCTGCATCTATTGAGATGACAATGTGGTTTTTGTTTTTGGCTCTGTTGTTGTGGTGTGTTACGTTTATTGATGTGAGTATTTTAAACCATCCTTGCATTCCTAGAATGAACCCCACTTGGTCATGATGTATAATCTTCTTCATGAGTTACTGCATTCTGTTTTTCAGTATATTGTTGACAATCTTTGCATCAATGTCCATTAGTGAGACTGGCCTATAGTTCTCCAATTTGGTTGGATCTTTCTCTGGTTTTGGTACCAGAGTAATACTTGCCTCCAGGAATGATTTAGGGAGGGTTGTTTATTCTCAATTTCATTGAAGAGTTTAAGGAGTACTGGCATCAAATCTTCTCTAAATTTCTTGTAGAATTCAGCTGTGAATCCATCAGGACCTGGACTTTTCTTTGTTGTTAAGTTTTTAATTACATTTTCAATTTCAATAGCTTGTATTGGGTTGTTCAAAATTGCTATATCTTCTTGGTTGTGCTTTGGTAGTTCATATTTTTGTAGAAATCTGTCCATTTCCTCTGTGTTTTCCACTCTATGTGAGTAGAGATTTTCAAAGTAGGTATTCATGATCTTTTGAATTTCCATGGGATCTGTAGTAATTTCTCCCTTTTCAGTTCTTATTGCATGAATTTGGGTTTTTTCTTTCTTTCTCTTGATAAGGTTAGCTAGGGGTTTGTCAATTATGTTTATTCTCTCAAAAAACCAGCATTTTGATTCATTAATTCTTTGTATTGCTTTTTTACTTCCAATTGCATTGCTTTCTGCTCTAATATTTACAATTTCCTCTCCGCTATGAGCTTTGGGTTTAGCTTCCTCTTCTTTTTCTAGATGCTTGAGATGGAGTATTAGGGTTTTTATTTGTGCTCATTCTGTTTACTTGATATGACAGTTTATTGCTATATATTTCCCTCTTAAGACTGCTTTCATTGCATCCCACAGATTACAGTATGTTGTTTCTATATTTTCATTGTACTATAAATATTGTTTTATTTCTTCTTTAATTTCATCTGCAGGCCACTGGTTGTTCAAAACACTGTTATTTAATTTCCATGTATTTATGCAGATTTTACAATTTTTTGCTATTAATTTCCAATTTCTGTGCACTATGGTCAGATATTATGCATGGCATGATTTCAATACCTTTGCATTTACTTAAGAATGTTTTATGGGATAATATATGGTCTATTTTGGAAAATGTCCCATGTGCAGCTGAGAAGAATGTGTATTCTGATGTGTTTGGGTGGAAAACTCTGTAAACATATACTAAGTCCAATTGCTCACAAGTATGATTCAGTTCTGTTATTTCTTTGCTGACTTTTTGTCTAGTTGATCTATCTCTTTGTGACAATGGGCTGTTAAGTTCTCCTGTTATAATTGTGTTCTTATGTATTTGGTTTTTCATGTCTGTTAGTATCTGTCTTATGTAGGTGAGTGCTCCTGTATTTGGAGCCTATCTATTTATAATTGTTAGTTCTTCCTCTTGAATTTTTCCACTAACAAGTATGTAGTGACCTTCTCTATCTCTTTTAATCGTTTTATGTTTGAAGATCACGTTGTCTGCAAATAGAATAACTACCCCTACTTTTTTCTGGGTTCCTGTAGCATGGAATACTGTTTTCCATCCTTTGACTTTTAATCTATGAGTTTCCTTTTGGGTCAGATGTGTTTCTTGTATACAACATATTGTGGGATCCTGTTTCTTGATCCATTCTGTCAATCTATTTGTTTTTATAGGTGAATTGAGGCCATTTATATTTATGGATATCACTGATATATACTGTCTCGACTTTACCATGTTATGTTCCAGTTGTTTGCTTTCTGCTTTTTCCCTTTTTACATTGCTAATCCTACCTGGTGGTTTCTTTCTGTTGTTGTTTTCGGGATTGTGGTCATTTTTATCTCTGTCTAATATGTCTTTCAGTACTCTTTCTAGGGTTGGTTTGGTGGACATGAATTTCTTCAGTTGTTCTTTGTCATGGAAGTATCTTGCTTCTCCATTAAATTTGAATGAAAGTTTTACTGGATACATCAGTCTGGGTTGAAGGTTGCTTTCTTTCAGGGCTTGAAATACCTCACTCCAAGCTCTTTTTGACTTGAGGGTTTGTGCTGAAAATTCTGCCATTATTCTAATGGGCTTTCCTTGATAGGTGAGTTGCATCTTGTCTCTGACAGCTTTTAATATTCTGTTTTTATGCTGTACATCTGAGATCTTAATTATTATGTATCTGAGTGTGGATTTATATTGATTTTGACTGGCATTGTATATGCCTCACTTATCTGCATATCAGATTCTTTCCCCATGTTAGGGAAATTTTCTGCTATTATTTCTGTAAATACTTTACATATATCCTTTTCCTGGACTCCTGTATCTTCACTAATGCACATTATTCTTACATTGTTGCTCTTGGCATCATCATGAAGCTTCTGGATTGTCATTTCATGGTGCTTTGTTATTTTTAAAAGTTCTATCCTTTCCTGATCACTAACTGTGTTCCTGTCCTCAATGTCTGAAATCCCATCCTCTGTTTCCTATAGGTGGTTTTGCCTTCTTTCAATAGAATTTTTTGTTTCTTTGAAGTCTCTTTGAGTTTGTTTCATGAATTCCGCTTGTTTTCTATATTATTCATTCAAAGTTTCAATCAGTTTCCCATGCTCATGTACTTTTCTCTCTAGTTCTTCTTAGCTGCATTCAACAACTCCTTTACTAAAGTTGTCATTTCTATCTTTACATGGGAGAGTACTTCTAATTTGATTTCATCTATAGCCTGATGGAGTTTTTTTTTTTTTTTAATTTTACTCGCTATCTTTTCAGAGAATCCCAGTCTGTTACTTTTGGGGTCTTCTATTTCAATGTCTCCAGTACTTTCTTCTGGTGAACTATATGTTTCAGACTGCATTTTGGTTTTTTGTTTTGTCATTTTCACTTTGCCTGGTATTTTCTATGTGTAGGAGGGGATCACACACAGTCTTTTCAGACACACTAAAGGCTTACAATTCGTTGGAGGGTGTTTTACTACTGGTCCTATTTATCCCCTGTACACCTCTACTTTAGTGGTATACTCACCACATTGATACCATCAGTCCATTGTAGTCCAGAGTTTGCCACCTGGGAACAAAGTTCCAAGTTTTCTCACCCTAACTGGATCTGGCTGAGATCTTCTGATGTTCCAGGTGGGAGGGTGGGCCCATCTGTAGCAATGAAGGGCCGTTTTCAGTCTTGGGAGGGCCTCTTCAATGTTCCTGTTGGCAGGGCAGGCCCATGGGGGAGGTTCCAGGTAGCCTTCCCCTGAGGTTGGCTTGGGCTGAGTTCCCGGTGGCAGGGTGGCAAAAAGCTTTTTAATATGATGAGATTCCAGTTGCTGAATCTTTATAGTATTTCCTTTGTGACTATGCTTTTGTTCATAATATCTTTACCTATGCCTATGTCTTTAAGAATTCTATCTTCTAGTAGATTAAGTGTTTCTGTTTTTATATTTATTTCTTTGATCCATTTCAATTTTAGTTTAGTGCTTTGGTAGAGATATGACGGTTTAAACTTTGGAATGGTGAAAGCCAGTTTTACCAGCACCACTTATTAAAGAGGCTATTTTTCTTCAAGTGAAGGGCAAGTTGGCTGAGTGTGTTTGGAACAGTTTCTCAGTTTTCTGTGCTATTCCATGAATCATTGGGTGATTTTTTTTAATCATATTAGCTTTGTAGTTTAATTTTAAATCATGGAATGTGATGTCTCATGTCTTGCCTTTGTTGTCTAAATTGCTTTTGATGCTTCAGGTTTCTTATGGATTCAAATGAATTTTAGCATTGTTTTTTCTACTTCTTTGAAGTATGCTATTGATATTTGATTGAGATTGCCTTAAATCCATATAATAATTTTGGAAGTATGGCCAATTTCTCAATACAGATATTTCCTATTCAAGAAAAAGTGGTGTCTTTACTTTTTTAATTTATATTTTTATCAAAGTACTGTAGTTTTCTACATTTTGATCTTTTACTTCCTTTTGTAGATTGATTGCTAAGTGTTTCACTTTTCTTGATTGTGAAATGTATGATTTCCCTAATTTCTCTCACAGTGAGCTTGTTATTTGTGTACATGAATGCTGCTGATTTTTGAGTTTTGACTTTGTAAACTGTTGAGCTACTGAATTGTCTTATTAAATCCACAAGTCCTTCAGCAGAGTTTTTGAGGCCCTCTATGTAGAGTATCATGTCATCTGCAAATTTAAATTCTTCCCTTCCTATTCTTATTCCTTTTATTTCTCCATCTTGTCTAGTTACCATGGCTAATGTTTCCAAAATGGTGTTGAATAGGAGTGCTGGTAGTGGACATCTTTGTCTTATTCCTGATTTTGTGTGAAAGCTTTTGGGTTTTGACACTTTAGTATGGTGTTGGCTGTTGATTTGCCATAGGTAGCTTTTATCAGATTGAAGTAGTGACCTTCCCTTTGAGTTTTCTGCAGTTTTTATCATGAATGGGTGTTGGACTTGTCAAATACTTTCCTTGCATCTATTGAAGTGATCATGTGGTTTTAGTCCTTGATTCCCTTACCATGATATATTACACTTATAGTATTCATTTTTGTATGTTGAACCATTCATAAATCCCTGGATTGAATTCTACTTGGTAACAGTTTATAATCTTGATGATTTGCAGCATCCTGTTTGCTAATATCTTTTTGATGATTTTCACATCTACATTCATTAAGGAAATTCACCAGTAGTTCTATTTTATGCATGGAACTTACTTTGATGTTGGTATCAGGATAATGTTTGATCCTAGGAATGAGTTTGGAAGTGATGCTTCCCTTCTGATTTTATTAAAGATTTTGAGGAGTACTTTCGTTACTTCTCTGAACTTGCAGAACTCAGTGAATCTATCAGGATATAGGTTTTATTTCTCCAATTTTCTTGACTAGTATTATTTATTTAGAATTTTTATACCTTTTGATTCAGCTTTGGTAATTCATATGTTTCAAGAAATCACTCCATTTCTTCTGTTTCTCATCTTATTAGAGTATAGTTACTTGATGTAGATATTGATGATCTGGATTTCTTTGAGATCTGTTGTGATTTCACCAATTTCATGGTTTTAAGTGTTTTATTTTCTTGATGTGTTTGACTAAGTATTTGTTTGTTTCATTTAATCATTCAAAAGCCAACTCTTCAATTCATTGTTTCTTTGTACTGTTCTCTTAGTCTCATATGCATTAACGTCTACTTTAATACTTATAATTTCCTCCCTCACATGTGCTTTGGTTTTATTTGCTCTTCTTTTCCTAGAAACTTAATGTTCAATAGTAGGTTTTTTTATTTGAATTTGTTTTGTTTTTCTGATGTGGGAATTTACCACTATAAATTTGCCTCACACAGATGGACATGGAAGCATATGCTTGTAATTCCAGCCTTCTGGAATACTGAGGCAGGTAAATCACAAATTTAAGCCCAGTCTGGGAAACTTAGCAATTTCCCTTGAAGGACTGCTTTCTTTACATCCAATAAATTTCAGTATGCTCTATTGACACTGTTGTTTAATTCTAGAAACTCTTTAATTTCTTCTTCAATTTAATATGTGACTCACTGGTTGTTCAGGAGGGTATTGAATTTTCATATGTTTATAAATATTTTTGTAATTTATTTTGTCATTGATTTGCAATTTTATTGCACTATGACCTGGTAATATGCATTGAATGATTTTTATCCCTTTGTATTTATATAGGCATGATCTATGAGATAGTATATGGTATATTTTGGAGAATGTCTTGCACAGTTGAGAAGAATATTTATTCTGAATTTGTGGGTGAAAAACATTGTGGATATTTACTAATTCTATCTATTTGAATTTTGGTTCATCTCTGATATTTCCTTGTTGAGATTTTGTGTAGTTGATCTGTCTATTTGTGAAGGTGAGGCATGAAGTTTCTTCATAATTATGTTAGTGCTTATTTGCTTTTTCAAGTCCATTAATGTTTGTTTTATATATTTGTGTTCTGGTATTTGGTATATATATATATTTTTTTCTAACTTTTCCTCTTTAAGGTTGGTCCTCTGAACAACCTTGTAGTAAATTTCTTTATCTCTTGTGATCATAATGAGCATTAAATCCACTTTTTCTCAACATAGAATATATTACATGCTTTTATTCCAGGTTCTTATCACATGGAGTATTGTGTACCATTCTTTGACTTTCAGTCTATGAATTTTTTTTACTTCAGTGTGTTTCATGTATGCAACATATTGATGCATCTTGTTTCTTAACCCATTTAGTCCTTCAATTTCTTTTGATTAATGAATCAAAACTATTTAGATTGATAGTTATAACTGTTATGTATTGATCTATTCTTGCCATATTATTTTCCTGTTTTGGGTTTACTTTCTCTTTTGCTTAAATACATGCATGCCTTGTGGATTCATTTCAGTAGAATTCATGAAATTGCTGTCTTATTTGTATTTGAATAGACTATCCTTTTCAACCTTTTTGAAATGCTGGTTTGGAATTCATGAATTTCTCAGGTATCCTTTACCATGTAAGTATCTTATTTCTACACCAATTTTGAAGCATAATTTTTTGGGGTACATCAATCTATTTGGAGGCTATTTTCTTTTAGGGCTTCAAATACTTCTCTCCAAGCTTTCCTTGATTTGAGGAATTGTGTTGAGAAATCTACTGTGACACTAATAAAGCTTCTTTTATAGATGATTAGTTTATTTTCTGTAACAGAATTTAATAGTATGTTCTTGTGTTTAATATCTGGAATGTTGACTATTATATGTCTTGATGTAGTTTTTGCAGTTATGGCTAATAGGAGTCAAATTCTTTTTCATGCATGGTCAGTTTTCTGCCTTTATTTCTGTGAATTTTTTTTAATGTCCTTTTTGCTCTCTTCTTCTTGTCATTGCTTCTTATCAATCTCATGTTATTCTTTTTTGAATCATCTAGCAGCTGCTGGATTGATTTTTTGTAGTTAATTGCTATTTTTATGAAGTATTTCATTTTGTGTAATCAAAAACCCATCTTCTAGATCTGATAGTCTGTCCTCATATTGATTGATTTTGCTGAATATACTTTCAATAGAAGTTTTATTCTCCTGGGAATCTGTTTAAATCTATTTCATGGAATCCAGTTCTGTCCTACATTGGACATTCATAGTTTCCATCACTTTCTTAAAATTCTCTATTTTTATTTATCTACTCTAGATTCACTAGTTATGTCAGTTATTATGGTCATTATCTCTTTAGATATTTTTTAAATCATTTCTGACATGAATTTTTTAGAATATCATTTATCTTCTTTACTATTTTTGCTACTACCATTTCAGAAATTCAAGTGGGTGGCTTTTGATTTCTTCCACTTCATTGCCCCCTAGATTTGACTCAGGTATGCTCAAGATCTGGGGTTGCATCTTGCTTTTGTGCCTTCTTAAACAAAAGCAAGATGGAAGTCCAGATCTTCAACATAAATTTTAAAAATAGGAAATATTTTAAAAATTTATGTGAAAAATAAGAAATAATTTTTACATTTATGTTCTGTGTTAATGCTTTTATAATTCACTCATGGTAGGCAGCTTTGTTGCTATCATAACCTCCTAAACAAATAACAATTTGTCAGAGATATCCTCTAGTTCTAGCTACCTTTTACTTTTGTAGTCTGTTTCAAGATACTGGCTCTTTAATTTATTAGGAATGAAAAGTTACTGCCTATTTGGCATAGCACCCAGCTCTTTGTTGCTGGCCTCTGGAATTGTTTATGACCCTCAGACAATCTCATTGTTGGTATACAAAGAAGTACAGCTGATCAGAATTCTATGCACCTTGTCTAAAGTAGTAAAATCAGTAATAATGATAATATCAAGCACCTTATGAAAATGACAAACCGTGGTAACTAAATTTTCCACCTTAAACCATGTGTACCAGATTTATAGTTGTGTTACAAAATCTAAAACAACTTACAGAATTACGCAGTGAATATCTCATTGATAGAGTTATTTCATCAACAAAGTAGAAAATTTAAAAGTTTAACAGGAAAATATAAACAATAGAAAAGAAAAAGATTAGAAGCAAGGCTAATTAAAAAAGGATTATCCAAACTTTAGAAAACTTGGGAAGAAGATAGAAGAAAAAGAAAGAAGGAAAAGACAAAGGCAAGAATTAAATACAATAACAACAAATAAACTAAAAACCATATTCATAATTATGAAAAAACAAAAACTATCAAGTAAAAAGAAAGACAAATATGAGAGAGAGAACTATACACACAGAGGGATTTCTCTTTAATTTCAAGCCTTTGGTTATCTTCTGGGGTCCACAGTTTTGTGACATTGTTCAATTCTGTGCTTGTCTCTGCCATCTCTGGTAGATAAAGAAGGCAGACAGAGCCCCAGTTTGACCTGAATGATCCCAGCATCCCTGCAGTAGGATTAAGGTTGTGTGCCAATTTTGTTGTTTTCAGATCCTCAGAAGTTTGGTCTGATCTTTTTTTTTTATTTTGAACAGAATAAAACCAAATGAGAGAAAACAAAATTTGGTCAATCAAAACAAAACGATGGAGGTATTACATGACTTAAAACCAAAATACAAGATGATCAACAATTGTTACCATAATACCTCTTGTTATCTTGACCTCTGGTTGTGGGCTTGTGAGATGAGTTACTCAGTCTACAGTACACTCAGTGTTTGTCTCTGTCCCAAACTTGGATCTCTGACCCTGGTGTCATGCACAGTTGTGCCTCACCCAGTCAATGGGAGCCCCAAGAGAAAGTCAATCCAAGGTTACTCTGAGTCTCAGGATCAGCTGAACCCTTCTTTAAATTTCATCTGGCCAAATTCCCTCTTGAAGAGACAGTTGGGCTGGAGTCACTCACCAGCTACTGTAGATAACAGCACTGTTGCATTTCTCTGTAGACAGTTCTGAAGTCAGACACCTTTCATGTGTCTAGATTTGAGCCTCCTTTCTTACACTGCAAGACAGAATTGGGGAAGAATGTACAGTTTGAAACCTCTTTTTTTCTGTGTTGAGTTCTGTCTCTTTACCTTCCCTGTGAGGTCCAATTCTCCTTTAAGATTTTTCTTGCATCCCAGGGATTCACTGACATCTTTTTCTTCTTCTGGAAATTATTATATTCCAATGTTTAGATTCTGAATCTAGAGGCTATCCCACTTCTGCTTATCACTCCACATCTTCCTGCAACCTTATGTATTTTATTTTCTGTGAAGTTTATTTTCATGAAATGTACTTTTTTCCTCTCTATAATCTGCTTACATTTTTCTTACCAACTAGTAGAATTACTTACCAGCAACAATGAAATACAATATTTACAGGCCTACTATGGACAAGACATTGTAACTTCTCTTTAATGTAAGCGGTCAAACTACTGCTGATTTTGCAAATAGGACAACACATGGGAGGAAGAATTATTAATTCATCAGTACATAAATGCTTCATGTGGCAGAAATGATTTATGGACATAGGATTTAAGTGATTTATGTCAGGACCAATATTCTAAAATAATATGATTCTACTACATTATACTGCTTTCAGTAGACTAAAATATTTTGTATTTACTCTGTGCCTTAGTCCCTGTTTGCTGCTGTATCAGAATATATGAGACTGGATAATTTATAAAAAGAAGAAATATATTTGTCTCCCATTTCTTAAAGGCAGAAAGTCCTGGATCATGGGGTCACATCTGATGAGGGTCTGGTGGAATGCATCAGATGTATAAGAAAGCAGATGCAAGAGAAAGCAAGAGAAGGTTGAACTCATGTTTATAACCAATTCACTCTCATGCTAATGACATTAATCTAATCATGAGGGAAAATGTCTTCATGACTTAATCATCACTTAAAGATTCTATTCTGAAACAGTGTTACATAGATTAACACCAATAAACTAGATCCATAACATTTATATGGAAATTATTTTTGTACTTATTTATTTCATTCTTTCATTTTGTTTGCAATCTTTTTACCAAACATTTTTTAAATTATGTAGTTTTACATGATAATAAATTTTTTCACGATTTATATTTTTCTCATGATTGGCAAAACCATCATGCTAAGGTAATAGTAATAAAGTTTTTAAAATTAATTTCTTCTAATATTTTCAGTTTTATTTTTATTTTTGTGTTTAATCCATGTAGATTACAAGGACATTGCATTCAAATTTTATTACTTTTATAACCACGGTCTCCTCCTATACAGACATTCTTCTATAGTTACATGAAACTAAGGCTTAAATATAAATGGAATTCACTCCCATGTTGTAGTTGAAAACTATTTTCTTTCTTTCTTTCTTTCTTTCTTTCTTTCTTTCTTTCTTCCTTTCTTTCTCTTTCTTTGTTTCTTTGCTTTTTTTTCTGCTGCTAGCACTTGAACATAGGAAAACATTGATTTAGGTAAGTTTTCTATCACTGATCTACATCCTCAGCTATAAGTATTCTTTAAAGCTTATAAAAGTTTAGATCCCAAATAGTAAATTTTAGTGTACTTAAATTTTTATAAAAATGCATTTAAACAATAAAATATGCAATTTGTAAAGATTTTAGGAAGCACAATTAAATAAAAATATATAAGCAAGAAAATAGAGGGGATATACTAATTATGAAACAAATTATCTAATTATAATGAACTGTTCACAAACTTTGGAAACTTAAGTTGAAATTCAATTATTAATCCTTTCTGAACAAAATCACTATTTTTGGGGGGGGGTATTTTAAAGGGACATTTTTGTCTCTGTACATTTCTTTAATTCTTAATCTTTCATTCCTTAGAGCACACAAACTGAGACAGAATTTGGTACCAAGATTGGGGCCATTGCTATGACTATTCTTGATGATGTAGTTCAAGAGCTGTGGGATTGGCTTGTGGGAAGAATTTGGAAAGATTTTGAGATGTCACCCGAATGTATACAGCCCGAGTGCCTTAAGCTGTTCTACATGGGACATTCTGAGCTCAAAAGACCAGAAGACTGACAGAAAGCATTCCAGTAAATACCAGGCCCAGGAGTTTTCTGCTGGGAAGAAGGACTGTATTGGTTGTTGGACTCCAGAGGATGTGTGTTGTAGCTTGGAAGAAAGTTTATCTGCATTTTGTTTGTGTTCAAAGACTATGCCTGTGACTAAAATTAATAGGAGGGTGGACTGACTAATCTGGCACAAGAAATTTCAAAGCGGTCTAATGTTGAGGCTAAGGCATGGCTATTGTGGGGTTTTTTTACACAGATTTATATTGCAAAGCAAGAGTAAAGAGCCCAGCATTGTGATTTACAATGCTGTGAGTTTTGTCAGGAAGCTATGGACTCTATAAAGATAGAGATAAGATCTCAATTGCTCAGAAGGAACAGAAAAATAAAAAGATTGCCTGTGGACATCACAGGAAGAGGAAACTTGTCTCCATACTTTGCAGCCTCAAAATTGCAAAAGTGAAATACTTTGCTTGGAAGAGAAACCCTCAGATCACATTGATCCAGAAAGGTAGCAGTGGCCCCACCAGGTTCCAGAGTGGCAGCATCATAGATAATTTGTTCCTCACAATCAGGTTCAGAGTGCTCAGTGATCCAGGCACTTGAGTCATACAGCCAAAAGAGAGGAAATCCTAGCTACTGCTCCAGCTAGCAGCAGACCTCAACATAATCCACATGGTGCTGGTTTTAGGTACACACAGAATGCTAAGGTCTGAGGTTGAAAAAACTTCCACCCCTATTTTAAAAGGCTTGGGAGTGCAGGCAGTGTGTTCCTGAGAGGGCAGTGTGTGAAGCCATATGCATTAAGCCAAAGGTTCCAGAAGTTTGGAAAAGCCAGAAACATGGAACATCTAGTGAAACCGGCAAAGAAGGAGCAAAGGCAGTCCCAGAGAGAAAAGCAATCAAGACAAACTACATGAACACATGGAAATCAAATAACATTTTTCTCCACAACCAATGGTCCACAGGTTAAATTAAAGAAAAAAAATAAACATCCAGAATAAATTAAAAATGCAGGAACACCACTCCTGCAATTAAATATAGTTGTGGAAATATCACCCAGAGCAATTAGACAAGAGAGATAAATAAAAGGAATAAGGATAGGAAAGAAAGAAGTTAAACTACCACTATTCACAGATTAAATGGTACTCTAAATAAAATACCCCCCAAATTCCCTCTAAAATTAATAACCAAATTCAAAAGCATAGCTGGATACAAAGTCAGCATTCAAAAATCAATGACGTTCTTGTGCACAAAGAACAGACTCAGATATTAAAATTGGGATAACCACACACTTTACAATTGCATCCAAAAATTGCGTAGGAATCAATCAAACAAAGAAAGTAAAAAAAAATCTATACATTAAAATGTTCATTACTCTGAAAACAGATAAAATGTATAACAGAATATGGAACGATATTCCTTCTTCATGGAAAGCAATAACCAACATTGTGAAGATGATTATATTCCCAAAACTATTATGCAGATTTAATGCAATCCTGATTAAAATGCCATTAATGTGACTCACATAACTAGAGAAGACATTCTTAAAATTCATTCAGATACAGAAGAGACCTAGAATAGCAAAAGCTATCCTGAGTAACAAAGACTAGATAGGAAACATCACAATCACTGACTTGAAATTATACTTCAAAGTTACTATGATTAAATCACCATGTTACTGGCCAAAAAGTTCTTAAGATGAATAGAACAGATTAGTAGATGAAGGCACAGTTTCAAATGAACTCAACCTCCTTAACTTTGATAAAGAGTGCCAAAATTTTCACTGCAAGAAAGATAGCTTCTTTAATAAATGATGCTGGAAAAACTGGCTTTCCATATGTGGAAGACTCAAACTACAATCATGTATATCACCATGCACTAAACAAAAGTCAAAATAGACCAAAGACCTAAATATTAAATGAAAAACACTATATTTACTGGAAGAGAATGTAGGTATAAATCTCACAGGAATAAGGGTAGGCAGAGTGTTCATGAACCAAAATTGAACTACTTCAGAAGTACTTCAAAGAATCAACAACTGGGATGTCATCTATTAAAAAAGCTTTTGCACAGAAAAAGAAATCACCAACAGAGTGAATAGAAATCCCACATAGTGGGAAAATATTTTAGCTAACTGTTCCTTAGAGAAAGGACTTCCATCTAGAACATCCAATAATTGAAAATAATCAGGTCCTCTAATTTCAAACCCAAAATCCAAAACCAGGCATCTGATATAAATACATACTTCTTACAAGAATAAATACAAATAGTAAGTAAATATATGAAAAAATGTTGAACATCATCTGTCATTCAAGAGACTCAAATTAAAACAACACTGAGATTCTGTCTCCTTAAAGAATGGCTATTATCAAGAAACCAGCCAATAAGAAATTCTGGCACAGCTGTGCATTAAAATTCACCCTTCACTTTTGGTAGGAGTGTAGCCTGGTATAACTGCTCTGAAAATTATTGTGGTTATTCCCAAAGATGCTAGAATTAGAGTATACATTCAATCTAGCTATCCCACTCCTTGGCATTTTCTCAGATGAGTAAAAGCCATCACACCACAGTGATATACATGCATCCATATTTATAGCAGCATAATTTTTTAATAATGAAAGAAAAGAAAAATTAAAATGACAAAATAGAAAACACAAAAAAGTAGAAGTAAAAAAAATTAACATCATAAAATCGCTAGTTGATTCATTACATATTGTCAGCATAACAATAGTTGTTAAAATTACAAAATCAAAGCATAAAAAGTGGCTAGACACACAAACACTGACAATACAAACTCTTATGTTAAATGATATAACAAATCTTAGTAACATGATCATCTATCTTACACACTATACATTATTATAACATTATATCCTTTAGAGCACTTTCCTTCCCATTCACTTTTACAATATCTATTATATCTATTATATTTTTATATCTATTATACTTTTTGGATACCATTATTCTGTCAGTTATTATTATTTTTTACACTAGAGAGACAATGTGATATTTAGTACTACAAGTCTTGTTCATTTCACTAAAATTCTCAAGTTGCCTCCATTTACCTATGAATGCCTCAAGATCATTATTTCTTTATAGCTGAATAGTATTCCACTGTATAAAAATACCACTTTTTTCATCCACTCTGCGGTTGATGGGCATTTTCATTGTTTCCAAGATTTAGCTATCGCAAATTGTGCTGCTATGAACATGGATACATGTATATCTCTGTGTCATGACATTTTAAATTTTTCTGGAAAAATACCCAGGAGGGGAACAGCTGGAGTGAATGGAACTTCCAATCCTAGTTTTTTGAGGAATCTCCATACTGATTTCCACAGTGGTTGCACCAGACTGCACTCCCACCAACAGTGGAGAAGTGTTCCTTTTCCCCCACATCCTCACCAACATTTGTTATCAGTTGTTTTCTTGATGGTGGCCATTCTTTCTGGGATGAGATGAAATCTCAATATATAGCAGCATAATTTGTAAGAGCTAAATCTTGGAGACTACCCAAATGTCCATAAACTGAGGAATGAATAAAAAATTATGGGATATTTTAATGCTATGGAGTACTTTTCAGCTTTAAGGAAAGATAAATTCAAGGCTTTCATAGGTAAATGGATGCATCTTGGGACCATACACATAAGCGAAATAAATCAGACTTGCATATCTAAACATCATATCACCTACCTAAGGTAAGAACCTGAAAGGGTAAACATGATTTTAAATCTACAATACATATCATGAATGAGAAAGAAACTGCTCTAAAGAAAGAATAACTGAGATAAGGGAAAGGAGAAAATAAAGAAGGGAAAAATAATATATATAAGATAGTTAAGATAATTATACTACTAAGTTCTTTTAGTTTATTGAAAAACTGGTTTGTTCTTTTATTGCTTGGTCAATTTTGCATGCCTGAAGATAACAATACACAATATATTAACCATTGTTAACTTCCTACTACATTGATATGAAATTCATTTTTCTTTCTATTTAAATAAAAAGTAAAATGTAGTATGGCCTCAAGTACAATGGATTAAGAAAGAACCATTTGAGAAAGCCTGGGCAGTGTTAAATAGGACTTTATGTTAAAGATATGATTCAAAAAGAATAGAATGAGATAGGTCATGATAGAGGTGTCTAAAGGAAATAACAGTTGTATAATACACAGTAGGGTAAGACAGGAAAAACCTAACACAGTATGTTAGCTTGTACTAGGAAAAGGCAGGTAAGAAATGGTAACACTGAAAAGTATAATATGTACTTTACAGAGTGGTAAAATGGAATGAGTCAATTTTTAAGATAAATGGGTTAGAACACAAAATGCCAAACCTGCCATGGGATGGATAAGCTGAATAGAATAGGGCACAATGGCTAGTAAATTCTAAACTAAGAGGAGGGAAAGCAGTGAAGTACAATGAATATGTTCAATGTGTAAAGAAACTCTGAGTCCTGAGAACAGTAAAGGAATTCTGAGGTGAGCTTGACGCAGTGTGACAGCACTGAAGGATTGTCTGCTTGCTAGCTCTGAGAGTAGCCAAAGGGTCACAGGCCTATAGAAAGATGTGAGACTTAGTCAAGGATAAATACTTATTCTGTGTCTATTGATCATCACCCCTAATCATCTTCAAGGCCCGCCCTGCCTCAAGGAACTGAGCGGAAGCCGGCATCAGGGGTAAGCTGTCCAGAATCTCCACCGTGGGCATATCCTGCCTCCAGGAACTGAGTGGAAGCCCGCAGCAGGGGTAAGCTGCACAGAACCTCCACCATGGGCCCGCCCTGCCACTGGGAACTTAGCAGAGGCCTGCATTAGGGATAAGCTGCCCAGAACCTCCACTGTGCACCTACCCTGCCACCTGGAACTCAGTGCAAGCCCGCCTCAAGGGTAGGCTACCCTGAACCTCCCCTGTTGGCCTGCCCTGCCACCGGGAACATTAAGGAGGCACGCCCAAGACTGAGAACTGCCCTGGACTGCTACAGATGGGCCCGCCCTCCCACCTGAGGGAGGCAGAAGATCTCAGCGGTATCCCATTAGAGTCAGAAAATTTGGAACTTTGCTCCCGGGTGGTGAACTTTGGACTACACCGGATTGACTGTATCAATGTGGTGAGTATACCCGTAAAATAGAGCTATACAGGGGATAAATAGGGCCAGTAGTATAACCGCCTCCAACTAACTGTAAGACTTTGGTGTGTCTGAAAAGAGTGTGTGATACACTCCTACACAGAGAAAACACCAGGCAGAGTGAAAATGACAAAACAGAAAAGCAAAATGCAGTCTCAAACACATAGTTCACCAGAAGCAAGTATAGGAGACATTGAAATAGAGGACCTCAAAAGTAACATACCGGGAATCTATGAAAAGATAGCCGGTGAAATAAAAAAACGACTGCATCAGGCTGTAGAAGAAATCAAATTAGAAATAGTCTGCCATGTAAAGATAGAAATAACAACTTTAGTAAAGGAGTTGTTGAATGCAGCTAAAGAAGAACTAGAGAAAAATGTACATGAGCATGGGAAACTGATTGAAACATTGAATGGACAATATAGAAAACAAGCAGAATTCATGAAACAAACTCAAAGAGAAATCCAAGAAACAAAAAATTCTATTGAAAGTGTGCAAAACCAGCTAAAGGAAGCTGAGGATAGGATTTCAGACCTTGAGGACAGGATCACAATTAGTTATCAGGAAAGGATAGAACTTTTAAAAATAACAAAGCACCATGAAATGAAAATCCAGAAGCTTCATGATGATAGCAAATGCTACAATATAAGAATAACTGGCATTAGTGAAGATGCAAGCGTGCAGGCAAATGACATACATAAAGTATTTACAGAAATAATAGCAGAAAATTTGCCAAACGTGGAGAAAGAATCTGATATGCAGATCAGTGAGGCATATAGTACAGCAAACAGTCACAAACAACATAAATCCACACCCAGACACATAATAATTAAGATGTCAGACATACAGCATAAACACAGAATATTAAAAGCTGTCAGAGAAAAGACACAACTGACCTATCAGGGAAAGCCCATTAGAATCATGGCAGACTTTTCAGCACAAACCCTCAAGTCAAGAAGAGCTTGGAGTGAGGTATTTCAAGCCCTGAAAGAAAGCAACCTGCAACCCAGACTGATGTACCCAGCAAAACTTTGATTCAAATTTAATGGAGAAACAAGATGCTTCCATGGCAAATAGCAACTGAGGAAATTCATTGCCACCAAACCAACCCTAGAAAGAGCACTGAAGGACATACTAGACAGAGATAAAAATGTCTACAATCCCCAAAACAACAACAGAAAGAAACCACCAGGTAGAATAAGCAATTAAATAAGAGGAAAAGCAGAAAGAAACAACTGGAACAAAACATGGCAAAGTCGAGCCAGTACATATCAGTGCTATCCATAAATATAAAAGGCTTCAATTCACCTATAAAAAATAGATTGACAGAATGGATCTAGAAACAGGAACCCACAATATGCTGTATACAAGAAACACATCTGACCCAAAAGGAAGCTCATAGATTAAAAGTCAAAGGATGACAAACAGTATTGCATGCAACAGGAACCCAGAAGAAAGCAGGGGTATTTATTCTATTTGCAGACAATGTGATCTTGAAACATAAAATGATTAAGAGATAGAGAAGGTCACTACATATTTGTTAGCAGAAAAATTCAACAGGAAGAACTAACAATTATAAATACATATGCTCCAAATACAGGAGCACTCAACTACATAAGACAGATACTAATGGACATGAAAAACCAAATACACAGAACACAATTATAACAGGAGAACTTAAAAGCCCATTGTCACAAAGAGATAGATCAACTAGACAAAAATTCAGAAAAGAAATAACAGAACTGAATCATACTTGTGAGCAATTGGACTTAGTAGATGTTTACAGAGTGTTCCACCCAACCACATCAGAATACACATTCTTCTCAGCTGCACATGGGACATTCTTCATAATAGACCATATATTATCCCATAAAACATTCTTAAGTAAATGCAAAGGTATTGAAATCATACCATGCATAATATCTGACTATAGTGCACAAAAAATTGGAAATTAATGGCAAAAAATTGTAAAACCTGCATAAATACATGGAAATTAAATAACAGCCTTTTGAACAACCAGTGGCCTGCAGATGAAATTAAAGAAGAAATAAAACAATACCTACAATTCAATGAAAATATAGAAAAAATATACTGTAATCTGTGGGATGCAATGAAAGCAGTCTTAAGAGGCAAATATATGGCAATAACATGTCATATCAAGAAAACAGAACAAGCACAAATAAGCAACCTAATGGTCAATCTCAAGCTTCTAGAAAAAGAAGAGGAAGCTAAACCCAAAGCTCATAGAAGAAAGAAAATTGTAAAGATTAGAGCAGAAATCAATGCAATTGAAACAAAAAAAACAATACAAAGAATTAATGAATCAGAAAGCTGATTTTTTGAGAGAATAAACAAAATTGACAAACCCCTAGCTAACCTTATCAAGAGAAAGAAAGAAAAAACCCAAATTAATGCAGTAAGAACTGAAAAGGGAGAAATTAATACAGATCCCATGGAAATTCAAAAGATCATGAATACCTACTTTGAAAATCTTTACTCACATAGAGTGGAAAACACAGAGGAAATGGACAGATTTCTAGAAGCATATGAATTGCCAAAGCTCAACAAAGAAGATTTAGCAATTTTGAACTACCCAATGTCAGCTATTCTAATTGAAAATGTAATTAAGAACTAACCAACTAAGAAAAGCCCAAGTCCTGATGGATTCACAGCTGAATTATACAAGAAATTTAGAGAAGATTTGATGCCAGTACTCCTTAAAATCTTCAATGAAATTGAGAACAAAGCAATCCTCCCTAAATCATTCCTGGAGGCAAGTGTTACTCTGATAACAAAACCAGAGAAAGATGCAACCAAAAAAGAGAAATATAGTCCAATCTCACTAATGAACATTGATGCAAAGATTCTCAACAAAAAACTGGCAAATACAATGCAGCAAATCATCAAGAATATTATACATCATGACCAAGTGGGGTTCATTCCAGGAATTCAGGGATGGTTTAACATATGCAAATCAATAAATGCAATACACCACATCAACAGAGCCAAAAACAAAAACCACATTGTCATCTCAATAGATGCAGAAAAAGCTTTTGACAAAGCCCAACACAAGTTCATGATAAAAACCCTCCAGAAACTCGAAATACAAGGTGTCTATCTCAACCTTACAAAAGCCATCTCTGACAAACCAATAGCCAACATTATACTAAATGGACAAAAACTGAAAGCTTTCACTTTAAAATCAGGAACAAGACAAGGATGTCCACTCTCACCACTCCTTTTCAACAGAGTTCTGGAAAAACTAGCCAGGACAATCAGACAAGAGAGAGAAATAAAAGGAGTAAAGATAGGAAAGGAAGAAGTTAAATTATCAATATTTGCAGATGACATGATACTCTATATAGAAGACCCAAAAAACTCCATTAAAACACTGCTAGAGGTAATAAATAAGTTCAGGAGTGTAGCTGGATACAAAGTCAGTACTCAAAAATCAATAGCATTCCTGTGTACAAACAAAAAACTCACTGAGAGAGAAATTATGGAAATATCACCCTTTACAATAACATCTTAGAAAATGAAACATTTAGGAATCAACCTAACTAAAAATTTAAAAGACCTATATGCTGAAAATTATACTATGCTGAAAAAGGAGATTGAAGAGGATATTAGAAAATGGAAGGTCATGCCTTGCTCTTGGTTAGGAAGAACCAACATTGTGAAAATGGCTCTACTCCCAAAACTGTTATACAGATTTAATGCAATCCCAATCAAAATATCATTGATGTACCTCTCAGATCTAGAGAAAACACTCCTAAAATTCATTTGGAAACAGAAGAAACCTAGAATAGCAAAGGCAATTCTAGGCAATAAAAGCAAGGCAGGAGGCATCTCAACTCCTGACTTGAAACTTGATATTTGACAAATGGGCTAAATATGTCCACTGGAAGAAGGATAGTCTCTTTAATAAATGGTGTTGGAAAAATTGGCTCTCTACATGCTGAAGGCTGAGACTAGATCCATGCATATCACCATGAACAAAACGAAAGTCTAAATGGATCAAAGACCTCAATATTAAAACAGAAACACTAAATCTACTGGAAGACAAGGTATGTAAAAGTCTTGGAGACACAGGGGTAGCCAGAGAATTCATGAACCAAACGCAAACTGCACAGGAAACACTTCAAAAAATCAACAAATGGCTCTCACATTATTGAAAAGTTTCTGCACTTCAAAGGAAATCACCAACAGAGTGAAAAGAAAACCAACAGAGTGGGAAAGAATTTTAACTAGCAACCCCTCAGACAAAGGACTTGTGTCCAGAATATATAAAGAAATGAAAAACATCAAGCCCCCTAAATTCAAAGACCCTCTCCAAAAATGGGCATCTGAGATGAACACACACAGTTCTCAGAGAAAGATATACAAATGGCAAATAAATACATGAAGAAATGTTCTCCTTCCCTGGTCATTCGAGAAATGCAAATTAAAACAGCATTGAGATTCCACCTTACCCAGGAAAGAATAGCTGCCATCAAGAAATCAACTGATAACAAATGTTGGTGAGGCTGCGGGGAAAAAGGAACACTGCTCCAGTGTTGGTGGGAATGTAGACTGGGTGCAACCATTATGGAAATCCATATGGAGAATTCTTAGAAGACTAGGATTGGAAGCCCCATTCAATCCAGATATCCCCCTCCTGGGTATTTTCTCAGAAGAACTGACAAGTTCATATCACAGTGATATATGTGCACCCATGTTCATAGCTGCACAGTTTGTGATAACCAAATCCTGGAAATAACCAAGATGCCCATCAACTGCAGAGTGGATGAAAAAGATGTGGCATTTTTATACAATGGAATATTTCTCAGCTATAAAAAACTATGATCTTGAGGCCTTTATAGACAAATGGAGACAACTTGAGACTATCCTCATTAGTGAAATAAGAATCATATTTACAAATATCATATTGTGTCTCTATTGTAAAAAGTAAATAAAAACTACAAATGTAATAAAACCAAAATGTGTAATTGCTATTGTAAAAAAGAGGAAAAGAAAGTACTCTAAGGAATATAACTGCATGTAAGTTTGAGTTTGTAAAATAGATGACCATATTGCTGAATCTTTGAGGGATCTTTGAGCAAAACTGTTTGTAGTCTGTTTGAATATTTAGTATATACCCTTTAACTCTGTAACTTGAACAACTACATCCAGGATGACATTATATAATTTATAAATTACTGATTTTTTAGTGAGGCTTTTTCTCATTCTCTGTTTACTTCCTTTCTTCTAGAATTCTGTATTGTTGCTACCCTTTTTTTCTGTTTTGTTTTGTTTTGTTTTTCTTCTCTTTAAGTAAAATTTTAAAAATGTATAATTGCTATTGTAAAAAAAGAGGAAATAGGAAGCGCTATAAAAGATATAGCTGCGTGTATGTTTAGATGTGTGAGATTGATGAACATATTTCTAGGTTCTTGTTGGATTATTAAACAGATCCGTTTGCACTCTCACTGCTTTAGTGTCCACTTTGTGTGTTTTAATTCTGTAACTTGAATAACTATTTCTAAAAGAACAATATGTAATGTATCAACTACTAATTTCTTTCTGTTTATCTTCTTTTGTTGAAATTCTGTAATATTTCTACAATTTTCCTGTTTTTTCTCTAATTAAAAAATATATAATTGCTGTTGTAAAAAAGAGAAAATAGGAAGTGCCATAAAAGATATAACTACATATATATCTATGTGTGCAGGATTTTTACCCATATTTCTTAGTTCTTGTTTGATTGTTGAACAGATTTGTTTGCAGTCTCACTGCTTGAGTGTCCATTTGTGTGCTGTAATTTTGTAACTTGAACAACTATTTTTAAAAGAGCAATATGTAATTTATCAGCTAGTGATTTCTTACTGTTTATGTTTTTGTGAAATTCTGTGATATTTCTCTCCTTTTTTTGTTTTATCTCTTTAAATAAAAAGTTAAACAAAAAAAAGTAACTCTGAGTCCTTGAAGATCCAAAATGGACAACTGAGTGGTGGCAAGATAGATAGACTCTCTGAGAAAAAAACCAAGTCAGATGCTGGAATCTGACAACATGGAGAAAGCCAGACAAAAGGGGAGAAATTCTCAGGACCCAGGAAGAAACTGAGGAAAAAGAAAAAGGAAAAAAAGAGAAAAAAAAAGAAAGAAGAAGAGAAAGCAGGGATGGAGGGCTGGAGCTTGGCAAGCTCCAGTTGCTGTACTGGTACATCTTAGAGTCAGGCAACTGATGATAGAGCTGAGATTGTGGCTCTCCCAAGGGCGAGGGTTAATGAACTCAATACCATTGGCTGGAGGAGGTGCTGCAGCAGGGAGTTCACACAGTCGAGCTGTGTGAACTTTGGTGTGTGATGGAAACTTGATTTCCCAGAGTGGGAGGACCGCCTATATGACATTTTAGACTTGGGCAGGGCCGGCTTGAATCAAAACCCAAGGCAGTGTTAGTTGATGGCTCCTGGTTCAAAGCAGATTGGTAGGATCTGCTTGGGCTTGCCCAGGCCCCTGGTTGAAACCCAATAGACTGTCCTGACCCAGTGGCATCCCCAGGAAACACACAAACTTGGTGAAGGCTCCACTGCTTGACTGATGTAGGGGAGGGGCCAGCTCAAAGTGTGCACCTCAGAGGTCGGCAGTGGACTTGGAGGGCAGCACTTCCCTAGCCAGTGCACTGCAGAAAAAAATGTGGGCAGTGTGAGGGGCCCAGAGACCTTTACTACCCACCCATCTTAAGGGGGCCGGAGACATGACAAGACAGAGAAACAGCAAAAGGCCTCCAACCACCAAACCAGGGAAAGTGAATGCAGTAGAGGTAAATGCAGAGGAGGTTGAGAGGAGGGTAATATCAAACACAGCCTCATTGGAAATAAAGAAATACTTCCATGACCTCATCAATGAATTTAAATCTGAAATCTAAGTCAGGAGAAGCAAGATATAAGAAGATTAATAAAGGGAATCCTGGGTAATCCCCAAGTAGACACAAATGAAGGAATGGAGGAACTCAGAGAAAGGAGAAGAGCCTTTGATGAAGAATGTAAACAAAACCTAGATTACATGAAACAGATCCAAAGAGAATATCAGGAAATTAAAAACTCCATTGAGACCTGACAAAACCTTTTAACAGAAACTAAAGACAAACTTTCAAAACTTGAAGATAGATTTGTAATGTGTGATTGCAAAAGGAAGGATCTCTAAAAAATAACAAGGAACCAGGAAGCAACTATACAAAGGCTAGAATATGACAAGAGGATTTATAACCTAAGAATAAAATATGTGAATGAAGATGCAGTGACAAATACAAAAGAAATAAAAAGTATTCACAGAAATAATTAAGGAAAACTTCCCAAACATAGGTAATGGAAGTGAAGTTCAGATAAATGAGGCATACAGAACTCCAGCCAGGTACAACCAAAACAGATCTACACCTGGACATATAATAATCAGAATCCCAGAATTCCATCACAAGAACAGAATATCAAAAATGGTCAGAGAATAGAAACAGATTACCTATAAAGGAAAACTCATAAAAATCACAGCAGACTTCTCAATGCAAACCATCAAATCAAGAAGAGCTTGGAGCAAAATATTCCAAGCCCTGAAAGAAAATAACCTCCAACCCAGAATGATGTACCCTGCAAAACTGTCTCTCAAAATTAATGGAGAGACAAGATATTTCCACGACAAAGAGGAACTGGGGCAGTTTGTGATCGCCAATCCAACCCTGCAAAGAAAATTGAAGGGTATTCTAGAGAGAGAGAAAAAATCACCAGGATTCCAGGAACAATGCCAGAAAGGCCTCAAAGAAAGGAGCAGACAGTGGAATGAAGGAGAAAAGTAAACAAACAACAATGACAGAAAAATAGCATAGCAGATATAAGACAGAGAAGATTGGTTATACCGCTATTTTATCTTGACTGATTTTATTTGAATCTGGTATGCTTGAGAGTATCAAGTCAGAGTAGAGACAACTACTCTGAAGATGACAAGATTCAATAGGATACCCATTCTGATTTGATTATTAACTGCCTTTGAAGTCCTATAATGTCTCCAATGTTTAGATTCTAGTAATAGTGTAATGCAAAGCTAAGTTTAACTATATTATGTTTGATGATACAGAGAGTTTTATTGAAAATAACATGATACATCATAGTAACTACCATAGATCACCTAGTATTGTGGTTTTATATGTCCTTTTCATTTAATGTTTCTCTAGGAATTTGCATTTGTAGACTTGTTTTGATTTGTTTCTCCTCTAATACAGGAAGGCTAGGTATACATTTAGAGACTTATACATGTGTAGAACTTCTAAGTAGTTTACAAGAATGGATTATAGTTATTGTAAAGAAAAGAAAGAGAGGAAAAGAAAGTATTCTAAAGGATATAACTGCATGTATGTTTGAGTGTGTGGGATTGATAACCATGTGGCTAAGTTTTTGTTGGATAGGTGAACAAAAGTGGTTGCAGTCTCACCGTTCGGATGTCCACTTTGTAGGTTTTACTTTTGTAACTTGAACAACTACTTGTAAGAGGAAAATATGTAATTATCAACTAGTGATTTTTTACTGGTTACTATTTTTGTTTTGTTTTTGAATTTTTGTATTATTTCTACCCTCTTTCCATTTCAATTTTTTGCTTAAATAAATTTTAAAAAAGAACCTCTGAGTTTGTATAATCTTAAGAAAATAAAGTTTCTATTATTTTATTAATAAATATTCTGTATAATAAAGTTGTGACTATGAGGATTTTCAACATTGATTGCATATAAGCAAGTCAAAATATTGATTATCCCGAATTGTAAGGTCCAATGTCATCAATATCCGAGTTAATTATCCCAGAAATTTTTCTAGCATTCAGTCTTAAATCTACAAAACTTGTTGTAAGAGTATATATACTGTAAATAAATCAATGCTTAATATCTTAATTAATTTCCATAGGCATATAAGTTAGAAATGTTTATCATCTTGAGTATTCATATGTAGCATACATGGAATTTGTGCAAAAAATATATTTTAGAGTTCCACCTGCAATATGTTTCTCAGTGTTCAGGCTATATTATTCTCACCTGAGTTCTGCTGGTAGGAAAATTTAAATGTCATATTGTTGGGCAATATATTCTGAAGAACAATTAATACCATGTTTGTCATTAGATACATGTGTTCCAAAAGAATGTTTAGAGTGTTCTCTCTTGGTAAATAGGGTAGGAAAATAAGAATATACATCCAACTAAAGGACATGTTTCCATTTTTAATGTGCCAAACTTTGAGTATAATACTTAAATCTATTGAGTTCAAAAATAATTAAATAAAAATTAGGAAATTTCTTTGATAAGGATTTTATAGTATTTTCCTTGGAATGACTACAAAAGTATCCTAATTGATCTCCAAGCATACTAACATCCTCCAATCTATTTCTCAAAGTATGTGTCTATGAAAACCTTTCAGTAACTCCCAATACCTACAGGATAATCAAAGCACTTAGTATTACTATATATGCCTCAAAATTCTATTCTTTCATTATTTATAGACAAATAGACACAGATTCAGCAGCAGTCTACATTTTCCAACATTTTGTCGTTGTTAGAATGAAGTTTCAACCTTATTGGCTTTAGGATCTGTGCCCAAAGATTGCTGGAGCACATATCTAGGTGTTTCTCATTTGCTCATGGAGATGGGACCATGAATCTTTGTGTGTTGCCTTGCTTAGTGTCTTCTGACATTTTTCCCCTGCTCTCCTTTTTCACTACCATGAACATAAGAGAGAAATAATCATATATCTGTTATTATAGATATCATTGTAACTTCCACTTTAATTGTGGAAGCTTTTGACAGAGTAGCAAATTTTATAACAACTATTTTCTGCTATTGTTGTGATCTTTATCTGTGTCACAGTATATTTCTTGTGCAAATGAATTACAATGTATCAATATTGGTCAATCAGGAGGAAGAAGGCCTGTACTGTTGAATATATAAAAATACATATGTTTTCTTACATATCTTATTAAATTTTAGCTTGTACTTCAACTAAATAAGATGTTTTTGTATGATTGTCATTTTTCATGGGATTTCTGTTGAGAATGACTCATTCCACAAAAATAGATTTAACATCTATGGTTAATGCTATCAATACATCCTCATTCTTTTATCACATAGTTTGTTGGTACCATTAATATAAAATCCTGCATCAATTACTGTTTCTGCTATGTTCTAATTAAGATGAGAATTAACAAGTTATGTCACACCCATTTTCACCCTGAAAAAACATAATCATGACATTACTCTCAGTTACAATAGTTGTTGTTTAAGAGTATCAGAAAATTGAGAATATAACAAATGTTGTGATTAGATGAAAGGGCAAAAAAAGCAGACTAGGTCATGGAATTCTTATGTGATAGATAGATCTAACCAGTTAGTTACTCCAACTTTGTCACCAAGTTAAGAAAGTCTGAAAATTATAACTAATAACTATTCACTATTTTTAATTTCTAATTTAAATTGGAAATTATTTGTTGTTTGAAGTTACTTCTTTTTAAAGAATAATATTCATCATTTTAGTAGGCAAATAAAACAGCCATTGCACAAAATTTAATCTTATAATAATTTAGCCAAGTGGGAAATTTTTAAGTTAAAATATGATGGAAATAAAATATAAAATAAAAATGTGTGCTAAACATTGGTTGGCAATAATTTAAAGGGCTAAAAATGACATTTTACTTAATTTTTAAAAACACACGCATACAAAAACAAAAAAATTACAAAAAGGCATTTCTAGAAAAATCAAAGCATTCTGCAAGATTGATTCAGCAACACACCCAAAAAAGATAAAAATGAATACTTTTTTAGAAATGAATGTTTCTGATTTTCTTTCTGAAATTGAAGAGTAAAATGATCATATTTGCAATGTGGATAAAAATTGCTCTGACCTCATCTATGAATCACTGTATTAGATAGTATAAAGGGCTTGATCTCAAACCCTTTTTCCCACTGGAAAATAACTTAATAAACTAAAATGATTGTCCTTTATAAAATTGTTATTCTTCTTACAGAATTTTGACCTTTCTATATTAAAAAATGGTAGTTCTGCTATTGAATTTTCAAAATATGTCAATAATTTTATTCACCTAAAGGTAAAGTTTAAAAACTCTTTATGATATAATAAAAGATACATGGTTGGCAAGCTCAGTTATGGGCAATTTTACTGACAATTTTAAGCAGAATGTCTAGCATCAAATGAAATGCTCGAGATGTGATAGTTAATTTTGATGATAACTTGAATGCTTTGAGAAACTCTATGCATTAGAGGAGTAAACTTCTGGGCATTTCTGGATAATTGACATGTGAAAACCAAACTGAATAATTAAAACACACTCTGGATGTGGGTGGGCACAACCAAGAGGTTTGTAGCTTGAATGCAATAAAAAGAAAAAAAAAGAAATTCCTCCTTTTTATTTCTTAATAGAAGCTCCAGTCTTCACCAACAACTTAGAATGTTCACCTCCATTAACTTTAGCTTTCTAGCACAGGTTTTTCAGTCTTTAAGTGTAGACCCTACAGCTTTCCAACTCACAATGAACAGTAAACTCTGGAGTGATCTTCAAGCCTTAAACTTTTGAATGAATGTTTGACTCTCCAATTTACAATCATTTTTGCCTTCATTCACTCCTGATTACACAGGCAGCTATTGTAAGCCTATTTAATAAATCATATTTACATATCTGTTCCTCTAGTGAATCTAGCTGTTACTGATATCAACCATTAACTTGGGTATCCAAATTCCATCCTGTACTTGGGACTGTCCTTTACTGAAATTCTTCCTCTGATCTCTATATCCCGCCTCAGTGTCTCTTGTGTGTTTGTACGGCTTACTACATAAATCATAACTTTGAAATCTACTGAAGCAAATCGTGTGTTTGTTACATATTCAAATACCACTATGTTGAGGGAAGAAGCATTTAGATTTTCTTCTTTGGTATCTGAGCTCTTCATAGCCTTTCATTTAGAGACATACTCCATCATATCAACAAGAGAAATGAAGATTGACAATCTTTCTTCTCTGTCCAAAAACCTTCTCTGGCTAAAGTCATCCTAATGTACCAGGCCAAGAGTAAAAATCTAAAAGCCTGTGTGTCATTAAAAAGAATCTTCAGTTGATTTGTCAGATTCAGATTGTTTTGAGAGGTTGCAAGAAAGACAGTAGGTAGGGCTGCTGTCATCAAAAGTCTTCATGGGATAAAAGGTGTTCTGAGTTCACATACTCAGTAATACAGTTGCTATTGTCTCCATTTTTTGCTTGCTGTGGGTTGGAAGCCTTGGTGACCCAACATGTCAAACTTTCTTAAGGCTGCCTGAGTGTCCATATTTGACTTCTTACAGAGGTATGATTATAAAGAATCTCCACAATAGAATCCTGTGTATCTTATTAGCAGAAATGTTATAAAATTTACATCACTTCTACAATAATTTGTTGATGATACAGACCAAAGATGGTCAAATGAGGAGGACTATATGAAGATGTGTATGTGACAAAATAGGGTTTATTAGATACCAATGTAGAACCTGATTATTATACCATACTTTTATACCTGCTCTGTTGGTCAGAGTTAACAGAAGAAAATGCAGGAAATCTATCCAAAATGCTAAAGACACAGAATATTTAACCAAGGGCCTGAATCCCCCAGCAATGTCCCACATGAGCCCAAATGAAGACCCAAAGTTCATTACAATGCCTACCACAAGTCCAACTGGAGGTCTAGAGCACACAAGAAGGACTCATCCCTAAAAGGACTCAGAGTCTCTTTTAGGGATCCGTTTTGGGAAGGCCCAAAGGTCAGCAGTGGAAGCCAGAAAGTCTATGCCAGTGGGGTGAAGGAGCTGTGCTGGTAGATTGAGGGTTCTACAATAGACCTGGGCTGTCCTGAGAAGCACCACAGGCCATTGTCAGTGACACAGAGGCTCCAAGTTCCTCCAATGACAAGCACAGTCAAGTACATGGCAGGAAGCCAGTGTGATGAGTTCATCCTGGAGACCAAGTGGCACAGATCTTCCTTTCCAGAGCCAGGAAGCAATGCTCGATGTGAGGACCAGAGCTTCTTCAGGAAAAACAATGGCTCAAACAGCAACAGATAGGAGAACCCGCAATGCCTCAACATCTCAATGCTGAAGTTGGGGGTTGGAGAGCCCAATGGAGAGTGGAGCCAGTGAAGGAGCCTTCATTAATCCATGGTCAGTGCTGGGAATGAGACCCCCCCACACATGGGAAGGGCGTGACCAAATGGGTGACATGTTGGAATTGGGGAGGAGGAGCCTGAACTGGGAGTGACAGTGACGTCAGTTGGTTGCTCCCTCCCCAGAGCAGATTCGTGGGATTTACTTGGACTGGGCTGCACCCCTGGAAGGGACCCAATGAGCCATCCCAAGTCAATTCCCTGCACCTAGCACACACTGACTGGGTGAAAGGCCCTTGAGGTTTGGTTGGCCCAGTGGGGAGGGGCAGGCAGGAGAGGGCAGAGTTCCCTTGCCAGTGTGGTTCAGAGGAACCGTGGCCAACAGGGAAGGAGACTGGGACCTACACTGTAACCTGTGTGGAGGAAGCCAAGGCCATGACAGGAGAGAGAGGCAGGAGGAGGCCCCCAGCCCAGAACTCTGAGAGCACTGAACCAGGAGAAGGAAAAACAAGGGAAACTGAGGGCTGCAAACACATAACATCAGACATAGCTTTAATGTACATTAAGAGATATCTTCAAGACCTTGTAGACAAGCTCAAAACTGCAATATTAAATCAGGCAAAGCAGGATAAGAGTAGAGTAATAAAAAATGCTCTCAGGAAGCATCTCTCAGGATGATACAGACAAAAGAAGGGAGGAACCCAAAAAAAGGAGAGAAACATTCAATAAAGAATATAAACAAAATAGAGAATACATGAAGCAGATTCAAAGAGACTATCAGGAAATTAAAAACTCCATTGAAAGCTGGCAAAACTCCCTAAAAAAAACTAAGGATAGACTATCAAAACTTGAAGACAAGTTGGCAATGTGTGATGATGAAAGGTAAGATCTCTTAAAAATAACACAAAACAGGCAGCAACAATACAAAGGTTATAAGATGGCAAGAGAATCTACAATTTAAGAATAAGAAACATGAACAAAGAAGCAGGAATACATATAGGCAAATTACAAAGGCTATTTATAAAAATAATTATGGAAAACTTCCCAAGCATGGGAAAAGAAAATGACATTTGCTTGTGTGAAGCATACAGAACCCCAGCCACCTACAACCAAAACAGATGTACACCCAGACATATAATAATCAAGATGCCAGAAATTCAATATAAAAAAGAATATTAAAAGCCATCAGAGAAAAGAAACAGATTACCTATAAAGGTAAGCCCATCAGAATCATGGCTGACTTCTCGACACAGACCATCAGATCAAGAGGAGCTTTGAGTGAAGTATTCAAAGCCCTGAAAGAGAATAACCTCAAACCCAGATTGATGTACCCCGCAAAACTGTCACTAGAAGTCAATGGAGAAACAAGATGCTTCCATGAAAAAGAGGAACTGGGGGAGGTTGTGACCACCAATCCAATCATAGAGAATACTGAAGGACATTCTAGAGAAAGAGAAAAAAATACCAGGATTTTAGGAATAGTGGCAGAAAGGTCTCAATGAGTGGGCAGGTGGTAGAATGAAGGAGAAAAGTAGACAGACAAAGGCAGGAAAATAGCATAGCAGAAATGAGGCAGAGAAGGATAACTAGAAACTCTAACATAGATGGCCTTGATATGCTATATTGTTAATAGTGCACCAGGGTTTAAAACCCACATTACACACACTACTCTGCTTAGATGTATTATATTCTGTTGCAGTCATTCTACCTGTACTAGATTTGAGGGCACAGATAGTAATCCCGAAAATAACAGGATATAGTATGGTAATCATCCTTAATTTCCTATTAACTTAATCTAAAGCTCTGTAAAACCTACAGTGTTTTACCATGATTGATCGTAATTGAATTGGGTTTGTTGGATCATGGTTTTGTATAGATAGATTTTATTCAAAGCTGTTATGATTGATAGTATCAAGTCTGAGAGTATAGGCAACTGCACTTAAGATGACAAGATCCACTACAATATCCACTATGGTTTGATTATTACCTGCCTTTGAAGTTTTATACTGTCTACAATGTTTTATTTTTACTACTATTATTATTTACTGCTATACTCAATTATACTGCTATATTCAATTATTCCTGATGATATAGACATTCTATTGAAGATAATAAGAAACAACACAGTAATCATTGTAGATCACCTTGTACTATGGTTTTATACATTTTTGTTTTAGGTTTTTATAGGGATTTGTTTTGTTTTGTCTTGCTAAGTTTGGTTTTCCCTCTAATACAGAAAGTATAGAAATACATGCAGAGATTTATACATGCCTAGCTGTTTACACTCTCACTGTTTGACTGTCTATTTTGTATGCTTTAATTTTGTAATTTGAGCAAATATTTCTAAGAGGACAATATGTAATTTATCAACTAGTGATTTCTTATTATCTTTTTTTTTGGAATTCTGTTTTACCTCTACCGTTTACATGCTTTTGTTTCTCTTTACATTAAAAAAAAATGAGTCTTCAAATCCTCAGACATGATCTTTACTTAGGTATTATTTACTTTACTCAGTAAGATTTTAAAGCTTTAAGTTTATAGGAATACATGTAGAGACCCACGCATGCGTAGCTGTTTACAGTCTCACTGTTTGAATATCTACTTTGTATGCTTTAATTTTGCAACTTGAACAACTATTTCTAAGAGGACAATATGTAATTTATCAACTAGTGATTTCTTACTGTTTATCTTTTTTAAAAAATTCTGTATTATCTCTACCCTTTACATGTTTTTTT
Source organism: Hydrochoerus hydrochaeris (assembly GCA_004027455.1). Classification (NCBI taxonomy): domain Eukaryota; kingdom Metazoa; phylum Chordata; class Mammalia; order Rodentia; family Hydrochaeridae; genus Hydrochoerus; species Hydrochoerus hydrochaeris. The sequence goes on from PVLA01000007.1 coordinate 188,654, forward strand.
CTCTTTAAACAAAATTAGTATACTAAAAAATAAATACATTTTTGAAAGAATATATAGAAATTCAGGACCCATTATTAAATAGTTCAATTCAATATGTCAGGAGCAAAATAGTTTTATGATTAACTCTAGGTATTTCTATATGAGCATATGAACTACTCATTCAAAACAGTGTGCCTTAGGAGAATATAATCTCATCCTATGGGCTTAAACTGCCTCTGATATAATGATGATTTCCAGAATTTTCCTGGTTTGTCTCCAGAATAATTTCAGAGAGACATTTTATAGGTAATTCAAGTCTATTCCTTCCACTTCCTTTTCAAATTGAGTCCCAGTTGCAAGTTTCCTTCAGGTTTGCATTTTTTTTTCTTTTAAAGAGAGTAAAACAAAACAAAACAAAACAGATCAGTGCAAAACAATGCAAATAACACAGGATTTCAGAAATAGACAACAGGAAATCAAGAGTGGCTGCCATAATGTCTCTTGTTTTCTTTGAAATAGTTGTTCATACCTTCACACACACTAAGCAAATACAAATCAAAATGGTATAAACAATAAAAACAAAATAATGAGAACTTTTTGAGCCTCCAAAACCAGACACTAGGAAAACAATCATGACTAAAACAATGTCTCTTGTTTTCTTCAAAATAGTTGTCCATACCTTCATACATATTGAAATCAAATAATTGAAAGCCTAAAAACTATCAAAACCGAACTGAGAATAAAATCACTATTAGATTTTAAAACAAAATGATAGGAAATCATCAATGCCTACCATAATGTGTTGTTTTCTTCAAAGTAGCTGTTCATCATAGCACATGTAATAAATTCAATTCTTATAAATCCTTTTGGAGAAGTTCTAGGCATTTATAAGCCTTTACATGTACATATATTCTTCCTATTTTAGAGAGCAAAACAAAACAAAATAAAGCATAAGAAAAACAAGAAAGAAAGAGACAAATAAATGACTATTACAAAGAACCCCAAACAATAACAATGTAGGCTTTAAAAACAAGGTGGTAGGCACATAATAAATTTTGTTGTTTTGCATAATTATCCTCAAAATTCTTATTTGAATTACTAAATATAGCCATGCAAGACTGATCTAATCCTATGGATGTTAACTGTTTCTTTCCAAGAACTAATAGAATTAGTAGTACTATTATGTTAGTAATCTTAAGTGTATATATACAAATATATATCTTTTTAAATTTTGTCTGCCTTCTTCTCTCCTTTTGCCTGAGTTTTTTTTCTCTTTGAGCATTTTCTTACCTATTCACAATATTTATTTAAGATTTTATATATTATTTGCTCTGTCAGTTTCTTACACTAGAGAGATAATACGACATTTATACATGAGAGTTTGATTTATTTCACTAATGAGTATGGTCTCAAGTCACATTCATTTACTTATAAAAGCCTCAGTGTGGTCTTTATTTATAGCAGAGTACTATGTCATTGTATAAAAATAACACATATTTTGTATCTATTCCTCAGTTGATGGGCATTTAGGTTGTTTCCAAGATTTAGCTATTGCAAATTGTGCTATAAACATGGGTGCACATATATTTCTGTGGAATGATGTTTTAAGTTCTTCTGGAAATATGCCCAGAAGTGCAATAGCCAGGTCAAATTGGAAGTAACATCTCAGCTTTTTGTGGAAACTCCACACTGATTTCCATGGGTGGTTTCACCACGCTACACTCCCCCTCAACAGTGATGAAGTGTTACTTTTACCCCCCAGCCTATCCAGCATTTGTGATTGGTGGTTTTCTTGATCCTAGCTATTATTTATGGAGTGAGATGGCATCTCAGTGCTGTTTGAATTTGCCTTTCTCTAATGACCAATGATGTTGAGCATTGTTTCCCTTACTGATTTTCCATTTATATTTCTTCATCTGAGAGGCATGTATTCATCTCAGATCCCCAGTTTTTGATTGGGTCTTTGAAATTCAGGAGTCTTATTTTGTTTTAATTCTTTATATATTTTAGACAACTTCTTTGTCTGAGGAACAGTTGACTAAAATTTTTTTCCCAATATGTTGGCTTTCTTTTCATTCTGTTGAGGATTTATTTTGACATGCAAGGTTTTTTAATAAGACAAGATCTCAGTTGTTGATTCTGGGGAGTAGTTCCCATGCAGTTTGATTTTTATGCATGAACTCTCTGCTGACCCTATGTCTTTAAGTTTTCTACAAACTTTGTCTTCCAGCAGATTTACTATTTTTGTTTCAATAATTAGTTCTTTGATCTATTTTTTACTTTAGTGCATGGTGGTAAACATGGTTCTAGTTTTAATTTTTAGCTTGTGGAAAGCCATTTTTTCAAGCATCATTGATGAAAGAGGCAATCTTTCTTCCAGTGAACATGTTTGGCCTCCTCTGTATCAAAGATAAGGTGGCTGAATATGTTTGTAGTTCTGGTTATATCTTCCAATCTATCATTGATCATCAGGTCTGTTTTTATTCCACTACCATGCTGATTTTATCACAGTAGCTTTGTAGTATAACTTCAAGTCAGAATTGTGATGCCTCCTGCCTTGCCTTTGTTGCCCAGAATTGCATCTGCTATTCTAGGTCTCTTCTGGATCCATGTAGGAATTATTTATCTAGTTCTGTAAGATATGCTAATGGTATTTTATTGGAATCACATTAAATCTGTATAACAGTTTTGAAAGAATGACTATTTTCACAATGTTTGTTCTCCCTATCCACAAACAAGGAATATATTCTCATGTTCTGAGATCCTCTTTAATTTCTTTTTTCAGAGTACTGTAGTTTCACTGACTAGATCTTTTACTTCCTTTGTTAGATTGATTCCTAAGTATTTCATTTTTTTGGACGCTATTGTGAAGGGTATGATTTATCTTATTTCTTTTTTAGTGAGTTTGTTGTTTTTGTACAGGAATGCTATTGACTTTTGAGTGTTGCATTTGTATCCAGCTACATTGATGAATTTGATTATTAACTTTAGAAGTCTTTCAATAGAGTATTGGGGATGTTCTATGTCGAGTATCATGTCTTCTGCAAATAATATTTTAACTTCCTTTCTTATCCTTATTTCTATTTTTTCTCACTCGTCTAATTACTCTGGCTGAAATTTTCAACACTCTCCTTAATAGAATTAGTGATAGTGGAGATCCTTGTCTTTTTCCTAAATTTAGAGTGACAGCTTTCAGTTTTTGACCAAGTAATATGATGCTGGTTGTTGGTTTGTGATACATGGCTTTTATCAGATTGACATAGAGCCCACTATTCCAATTTTCAGTAGGGCTCTTTTCATGAATGAGTGTTGGAATTTATCAAAAGTTTCTCTGCATCTATTGAAATGATAATGTGATTCTTATCTTTGACTCTATTCACATGATGTATTATGCTAATTGATTTGTGTATTTTGAACCATCCCTACATTCCTGAGATCAATCCCACTTTGTCACGGTGTATAAGCTTCTCAAAGACTTGCTACATTCTGTGTGTCAGTATTTTATTGAGGATTTTTGTATCTATGTTCATTAGGGAGATTTGTTTATAGTTTTCTTCTTTGGTTGCATCTTTGTCTGTTTTTGGTATTAGGGTAACTCTTGCTTCCAGGAATAAGTTATGAAAAATTGCTTCCCTTTCAATTTCATTGAAGAGTTTTTGGAGTGTTGGAATAAGTCTTCCTTGAATTTCTTGTAGAATTTCACAGTGGATCCATCAGGACCTGGGCTTTTCTTTGTTGCTAAGGTTTTAATTACATTTTCAGTTTAATTAACTGAAGTTGTTTTACTCAGCAGTTTTACATCTTCTTGATCCAGCTTTGGTAATTCATATTTTTCTAGGAATCTGTCTGTTTCTTATCAAACCAAAGACAGTAAAGTTTTTCAATTTAGGTATTGATTACCTTCTGTATTTCCACAGGGTTTGTAGTGATTTTTACCTTTGCATTCCTTATTGCATGAATTTGAGTTTTTTCTTTCCTTTTTGAAATATGTTTGGCTAGGGGCTTATGCATTTTATTTAGTCTTTCAAAGAACCAGCTCTTTGATTCATTAGGTCTTTGTATTGTTTTCTTACTCTCTATTGTGTTGATTTCTGAAGTGACCTTTATAATTTCCTCCCTTCTTTTGGCTTTGGGCTTGGCCTATTCTTCTTGTTCTAGATGTTTGAGGTGTAGCATCAGGTTGTTTGTTGGTGTTCCTTCTCTTTACCTGATATGGATATTCAATACAATAAATTTCCCCCTGAGGGATGCTTTTATTGCATCCCACATGTTCTGGTATGTTGTATTTGTATTTCTCTTTACTTGTAGTTATTGATTAATTTTTTCTGTCACCCATTGATTGTTCAAGAGTGTATTGTTTAATTTTCAAGTGTTTATACAGTTTTTCAGTTTCTTTTATCATTAATTTCCAGTTTTATAGCACTATGATCAGATAATATACATGGAATAATTTCAAGTGTTTTACATTTACTTAACCATGTTCTAGGGCCTAGTATATGGTCTGTTTTAGAGAATGACCCATGTGAAGCTGACAAGAATGTATACTCTGTTGTTGTTGTGAAAACACTCTGTAGATATCTATTAAGTCCATTTCTTCACAAGATTGATTCAGTTCCTTTATTTCTTTGCTGATTTTCTGTCTAGTTGATCTGTCTCTTTGTACATCAATTGTTGTTAAGGTCTCCCATTATAATTGTGGTTTTTTTTTAATTTTTCATTTCTGTTCATATTTATTTTGTGTAGTTGGTTTCTTGCAAATTTTGTGCACATATATTTAATATTGCTATCTCTTCCTCTTGAAGTTTTCCCCTAACTATTATGTAGTGACTTTCTTTATCTCTTTGGATCATTCTTGGTTTGAAGTTCACATTTTTTGCTAACAGAATAGTTACCCCTGCATTTTTTGGGTTCCTATTGCATAAAGTGAAGTTTTCCATCCTTTGACTTTTAGTCTGTGAATTTCCTTTTGAGTTAGATGGGTTTCTTATATAAAGCATATGGTTGGATGCTGTTTCTTGATCCATTCTGCCATTCTGTTTCTTTTCATTGGTGAATTCAGTCCATTTTCATTCATGGTTATAAGCTATATATATTGGCTTATTTTTGTCAAGTTATCTTTCTGCTTTTGCTTCTTTAACTTTTGTTCTGTTTAATTGCTTGTGTTGCTTGATATTTTTTTCTGTTGGTGTTTTTGAAGTTGTAGTCATTTTTATGTCTATCTAGAATAGCTTCCAGTATTCTCTGCAGGGTTAGTTTCATGGTCATGAACTTCTTCAGCTGATCTTTATTTTAGGATTATCTTATTTCTCCATTGATTTTAAAGAATAGTTTTGAAGAGTAAATAAATCTTAATTGGAAGTCATTTTCCTTTTGTATTTGAATTACTTCACTCCATGCTCTTCTTGATTTCATTGTTGGTGTTGAGAAGTCTGCTGTGATACTGATGGTCCTTTAGACATGATTTCTTTTCTCTAACAGATTTTATAATTCTCTTATGTTGAATTTCTGAGATGTTGATTATTTTATGTCTGGGTGTTGATTTATTTTGGCTACTACAGATTGGAGTTTGATATGCTTCATTTATCTGTATGCCAGTTTCCTTTCCAATGTTTGGAACATTTTTGGCTATTACTTCTGTAAATAGTTTTTCCATATCATTTGTGTCATCACCTTTTTAATTTACACCTATTAATCTCATTTTATTTTCTTTGCATCATCTTGTAACTGTTGACTTACTATTTCCTGATTCCTTGTTATTTTCAAAAGATCTTTTCGTTCCTGTTCACAAGCTGTAATCTTGTCTTTGATATCTGAAAATCTATATTCACATTCATTGAAAGAGTTTTGCCAGCTTTCAATGGAAATTTTGATTCCCTGGCTATATATTTGAATTTGTTTCATGCAATCTAATTCTTTCTTATATTGTTCATTGGAGGTTTCAATCATTTTGCCATATTCCTCCATTTTTTTAACCATGTCTTTTTTTGTGTGTTCAGCATTTCTTTCATTATGTTTACCATTTCTTCTTTTACCTGGGAGATAACTTCTCATCTGGGCTCCTTGATAGCTTCATGGAGTATTTCTTTAATTTAGTTGCCATCATTTCAGAAGTTTCAGATGTATGGCTTACATTTTCTTCTATGTACTCTTTCTCCTAGGTTTGTTTGGGATGGGCTCGTGGTTTGTGTTTGCATTTTGCTCTTTTGTTTTGTAATTTTCTTGTATTTCCCTGGGAAAGTTGAATGCAAAGTTTCAGTTTTTTCTTGGACTAAGGATGGCTGTCTGTACTGCAGTGAGTTTCCCAGTTGAGTGTGGGATGTTAGGATGTCCTTACCACATCTCTAGTGGAACTCAAAGACTCCTCAAATGGGGCAAGAATGCACTGGGTGGTCTTTAAGCACACTCCATATGGCTCTCTGAAGCTGTCCAGCTGCTTGAGGTCACTGGGCAGGGCCTTACCAGGTTCTGGGTGATATACCAAAACTGAATGGTATGTGGAGAACTCTAGGCATGCCTTCAGCTCAAGCCACATGGCAAACCAAATTTCTCTGACTTCTTCAGGTCTCTGGGTGGGACCCTACAAGGTTCTGAGTAACATACTAAGGCTGCACAGTGAGGTGGAGTTTGCAGTGTAGACCTTCAGCTAGCATAACTCAAAATACAGCATATCCTGACTACATGAGGCTCACTGGGTGGGGCCCAATTGGGACCCAAATGATGACCCAAATGTCCTGGACTGTTTGGGGTCACTTTATGTGGCCTACCAGGTTATGTGCAAAGTCCCACAGCTGCACAGCTAGATATGCTTTGCTGTGGAGTCATTCAGTTCACATGCGATAGCTCCAGGTTACTTGGGGGGTGCTGGGTGGGGCCCCACCAGGATCTGAGTGAGGATACAAAGGTTCTGGGTTGTTTGTGGATTCTGGGTGGGGCCCTATCAGGTTCTTAACATGGTCCCATGCACAACCTGGCACAGTTTGTTGTGGGGGCCCTCAGCTCACACTGAGCAGTTACTGGCTACCTGGGGGTTGCTGAGTGGGGACAAACCAGGACCCAAGTGATGGCCCAAAGGCCCCAGACTGTTTTCAATGTTTTAAAATTGGTGAATAAGCATAATTTTTTCAGAGCACAAGTGAAAATCTCTTTCTTATGCAAAAGCCCTTATAACATCAGAATATACAGTCTGTTGATTTTACTTTCTTACCAGTTTCATTTCTTTTTTCCTCACTGATGCCCTCATTCATGTACTTCAATTCTTCCTTAATTGTCATCATTAACTTTTTATCTAGTATAACTTGCTGCTGATACCACTGATATCCTGTGGTATTTTCTACACCATTGTGTTTATTTTTTAACTAAAATGCTGATAAATGGTCTTATTTCCCACTCTAAGCTATTTAGTATTTGTCTTTACCTTCTGGATAAATATAAAATGTGTGCTGTGATAAAGAAGTTGCACTTATCAAACCTTTCAGAACAACTCTAATTTTACCACTTTACATTCTTCCAATGCTCTATATCCCCTGTCTAATGATATAAATTTCACGAGTCATTGTGAGAGCTCAAGTCTCCCTGGTTTTCAAAGTTGTAGATTCCTACACATCATGATACTCAAGTCAAGTTGCTCCTGTTCAAGAAATCTTTTGCTTTTGAAGAAAGAAAGAAAGAAAGAAAGAAAGAAAGAAAGAAAGAAAGAAAGAAAGAAAAAAGAAAGAAAGCTTCAATCAATCTTTTACAGCACATGTTATCTATTAAATTATTCCATGGTACTTGCAATTATGCAATAATCATCATAAATTAGTTTTTCAACTAAACTTTCAAAATAGTGTTTGGCCTTTCATTTTTATATTTCTATCACATAGAGGAGCAGCTAACTAAAAATAGGTATCCAGTATTTTTTGAGTGAGCAAATTACTCTACTAAAACCTGTGCTGCTCATGCTATATTTTCATGGAGAAAGTAAATGTATGATTTGGTTTAACCTATTAGTTCTGCACAAAGAAGGTATTGGATATTGAGGGAGTCTGATTATTTAAATTGTAGCAAATAATTTTGTTGATCACTAGGAAATTTAATGATAATTGTAATAGATTGAGAAAGTATTATTCTGGAGAACTTATGATTTTTGTATATATATATATATATATATATATATACACACATACTGAGGGGATTTGTAAGGAGATATTTTTGTAGCATTCATGGTCTACTATGTGCCAGGAATAAGTAGTTAAAATGCTACTTATTAATTTTAAAAAATTTCTTTGAAGAATGTACTAGTAATATTCTGATTTTAAAGATGAATAAAGCAAGATTCAGAGATAAAATGATTAAATGACTTGCCACAGGATGTAGAGGCAGAATTCGAACCCAGTTTTGCCTGACTCCAAATTTCAGGTTATTTACATTTTTTCCGGGAAATAATCTACATTTTTCTATAGATTTTTAAATAAATTCATCCTCAGAAAGAATCATGAAATTGCTATCACTCATGCTAGAACAATACAAAGAGAGTATATATCATTGCAATATACACATTAAATGGCTGAAGCTGTAGCTAGGCATGGAGAGACAAAGAAAGAAAAGGTGAGAGAGAGAGAGACAGACAGAACTTTTTCCAGTTTCTCCAACAAACATAAACTTTGACATTTAGTGTTCCCAATGACAATGTATCACCTCGGTACTTCCATGAATTTGCAGACAAGAAAGAATTTAGGGACACTGCCTTGCCTTAATTCAATGAGTTTGAGAAAAAATGCACCATGACCATATACAAACTCCAATTGTTTTATTGGACATGATTCAAAAGCCGTTATATAACATAGAAGCATAACTTATAAACACTTCTGGAAACATTCCTATTTTAATATTTAGGAGATTTGGAGATGCATGAAAAACTGAGGTCATTAATAATATCATTTATAACTTCCACTTCAAAGTTTTTGTTGGCAGACGAGGCCTCAAGAAATGTATGTTACAGACCATCTGTATGAAATTTTGGAGACATTAGAACACCATATAATGGCTTTTGTGCCCTTAGGAAAAGTATGGTTGTGATTCAGGAAAAAAATTACATACACCTGGGATGCACTTGTTAACACCTCCTAATGAAATAGGGGTGTGCTATTATGATTCATCTTCTAACTGCATACCTAGGACCCAAATCTCAGAGATTCTGCATCCTGAATGTAAAACATTCTTAGCTAAAAGAGCCAAAATGTATAATTTCACCTCAATTCCCCAAGTGTACATTCCTATCACATATACCAATTTACTATTAGATGATTTCTTGGATTGCAGCATAATTTAAGTCCATTTTAAAAGCTATACACTATCCTGTACACTACTTAGTACCCTGTCTTTTAGAGAAATATGTTATAGTTGTTAATAATGGTATTTATTCATCCTATATATAAATGGCCCCATCTTCTAGTTCTTTTGTACTTGTGAGCAATCTTGTTTTTTCCACCTGTCAACCTTGATTTGGAACACAGTCCACCATCTCCATCAATAAAAATTAGTCATCTATTATTAATAAATATAATCTTATTAATATATCTTAATATTTTATAGCAGAGTTACACAGAACCACTCCAAGGTTCAACTTGAAACAAATATAAGAGCATCCATTTCACATGTTTAGGTGTATTACAAAATTGCAAATAAGCCAGGCTAATTGACACACACTTAGATTCTCAGCTACTTTGAAGGCTGAGGCAAGGAAAATGCCAAGTACAGGAAAAGCCTGGGAAATTTAATCAAATCCTGTCTTAAAATAAAATTTTAAAAAAGAATAAGTAATGTTGCTCACTGGTAGAGCATTTGTTTATTTTGTATGAAGCCCAGAATTTAATACCTAATATATAAACACAAAACTAAGCAACAAAACTTAAATATTAAAAGGTCAAACTTGCTCTATCCAAAACCTAACTCTTGATTCTATATTATAGTTATTTCCCAAGGCAAGTAGAAAATTTGTACAAAAGCCATCAGTAAATCACAAGGTTGATCTACAAAGAAGCTACCTGTATGATAAATTTTCTTTTTTAAAGTCTAAATTTCATTCAGAGGCGGAAGTTATAGCTCAGTGGTACAATATTTTCTTGGAATACAAAAGGTCTTGGGTTATCTACTAAGTGCCAAAAGTAAAATAAATGTCAGTAAGCTCTGAAGTTATAATCTTCTATAGCAATATGTTGTCAATAATATGACAATGACAATAAACTCTGAAATATCCTAATGAGTCCATCTTGGAGCATCCAAGTATGAAGACAGTTCCTCATCATTGCAGGACATCACCTATTATGACTAGTGTGTAATTAAATTTCTCACTCCTAAAGGGGAATATATTGAAATTCTTAAATTTTTGTTGTGCAAGACTCCGACATCCTTTTCTACCAGTTACTAAATACTAACAGTGTCATAGTACAAATGTAGGAGTGGTACTATACTCCTCTGGGAATTCTAGTTAAGGAAATAACTAAAAGCACTGGTTTTTAAATACCACTGCTTTCATGGGAAGTCACTAAAAATCAGAGAAAAACCTGCAGTTTGATGCAAATCTTAGTTGTTCAAGCCTCAAGCAGTGGAATAAAGGCCTACATTAATAAACAAAAATTTGAGATTTTTCCATCATTGTATACTTTCAGCAACAAAGTTATTAGTATATTGTTAAGCTTTGCAAATCACCTAGAAAATATCACTGATATTTGTGTTTTTAAATTTTTATTTGTGAATATCACTTTTAGAGTAACTGAAACATAATTTGAAATTCTGCAATGACTCTACTCAATATTAGTCTCAGTAGAGTTTTCTTTGCACTGATAAAGCTCTAGTGAATGATGCTACTTCCTTTTTCTCTGTTTTCAATAGTGTACCTAAAGAGCAATAGATACAGAATCTAAGTTGAAGTATCGATTTGCTATAGGTAAGATAGTGTTTCTTTTATGTAATTGCAGGTACTAAGTTATTCGGGTTTTGGAGTAACTGGAGAGAAAATATATGTCTGACTCATCTGATTTGAAGAATGCTAAATATATAATTGTATTTGAAATATGTGTTGTCCAGGGTTCAGTAAACTATAATGAACATTCTGTAACTGTCTATATCATTTAAAACAGAATTAAGTATAGTATGCTTCAGGGCCTTGATATGAAATTATACATGATGACTAAGATACAGAAGGAATAAACACATGCATGAGCATAGGTTTGAGGAGTGGAGGACAGTGAAATGAGAACAATTAACTTCCAAAATTCTAAGGAGTTACATTTCCCTGCCAAAGTATAAGATGTGCTATATATGGAGGTACTGAAACATTTCTGAAAAAAAAGGATTTAAATGAGTTTCTAGTTTATAGCAGATGTCTTTATTTATATTCCAAAATAATCAAGCATTAAAATTATAGGAAGATTCATCATAGAAATTTATTACATTTTAATAAGACATAATATACCAATCTGAACAAGTGTCCAAGATAGTTGTCAAGGATCCTAAAAAAGGAACTTTCTAAAATTTATGTCTTATGTAAAAACAATAATAGATAACAGAAAAATTTTCAAATTGAATTTTTATTTTAATTCCTAAAATTAATCAAAAGTTACTACATTCCAAGAACTATATCTTCAAGAATAATAGTTGATCTTCAGTACGAACATAAAGTGTTTCATTGCTTTACTTTACCTCATTATCATCCTGAACTTCCTAGATCTGTGGAAGCCTTGCAAGCCAACAGGCTCACAATTGCAATAGTTATCAATACTTGAATTCCAGCATGTCAGGGAGCAGAAATAAGCTTTGAATACCATAAAACATCTCTGAGAATAATTTTGACATGTGTGGAAGCTCCATTAGTATGTCATATTTGTCCTTAACCAACTTCAATCAGAGTTCACTTTGAAAACAATTCCATATTTTTTGACAAAAAAGCAGTTATAGCTTCTACTTTATAAATGATTAAATTAAATGCAAATATACAGCTTATTCCAGAAATAGATATGAAAAAAATGAATAAAATATACAACAGGAACAAACTATTCTGCTACCATAAAAATACGTTTGGCTCAAAAGCAAAAATAAATTTAAAGTAAAGGATAAAAAATACATATCATGCAAACACCAATCAAAGAAGACTATTATACAAAGTAGACTTTATTTTAGACAAAGGAGACTTTAACACAAGTCTACTGGTGACAAGGTTTTTTGTTTGTTTGTTTGTTTGTTTGTTTGTTGTTCTAGGGATCAAGTCCAATATCTTGTGAAAGTCAAGCACATATTTTACTACTGAGCTACATGCCCAGTCCTAAGTCTATTTCATAACGATAAATGCATAAATTCACCAGGAAGCCATATCAATTGCAAATAGATGTGTATTACCAAGACAGTTTAAAATATACACAACAAAAACAACTAAAAGGAAAAAATAGAAAATTAAACAATAATTGTTGAAGATTTCAATAGCTACTTTCTATAATTAGACATAACAATAAAGAAAAAGTAAAAGTAAGAACATACCAACACTAGGAATAAAGCCAAACTTATGTATAGAAGACAACACAAACAGCAGCAAAATACACATTATTTTGAAGAACACATATAACTTTATCTAGCATAATACTTAGACTAAGTCATGACAACCCTCAGCAAGTTTAAAAGTATTGGAATGTTTCAAAATGTGTTCTTTAGACAAAGTAGAATGAAATTTAGAAATTAGCAAAAGATGTACAAGTGAGAATTTCACAAGTATTTGAAATTAAAAGTAACATTTATAAGTAGTCAATGGAAAAATAAAATTAAAAAATCAAGAGAGAAATTATGAAACACTTAAAAAAGAAATAAAACATCCTACACACAACTAAATAGTTCTTGGAACAAAATTTTGCAAAATTCCTATATTTTAAAAAGAAAAAAGATTTCAAGACAAAAACACATTAACTTAAAAATTAGGAAGACCATACTAAATATAAAGCAAGCAAATGACAGAAATGAAAAAGATTAGAATGCAAATACATGAATCAGAGGATATAAAAACAATAGAGAAATCAATGAAATAAAAATTTATTCTTTAAAAAGATCAAAAATATAAATTCTTTGATTGATTATTAAAATAAGACAGATAAGTCAGATTGATGAAATGAGACAATTACTATACTTACCCCCAAAAAAGGAATGATAGTAAGAGAACAAAAATAAAGAATAAAATCTTAATGAAATAGAGAAATTTTTGGAAAGATACAGAAAATGATTCAGGTGGACATATAAAATGTAAACCGATCATTTGAAGTAATTCAATTAGTAGTACAAAACATACTTCCCAAAGCAAAATTAAGCCTAAATGCTTCGTTGACTAGTTCAGACAAATACTGAAGTAAAAATAAATACAAATCACATATTCTTCCAGGTCGTGAGAGATAAAGACTGTTTCAAAACTTATTCTATGAGACCAGAATTATTTAGATACAAGAATTTTAAAAATACTTTTTTCAACAAATGGTGAAGAGGCAATAAGATATCCAAAAAAACAAAACAAAAAAATAAGCCTGACACTCTATTTACACTATATTACAAGTAACTAAAAATTGTTGTTATGTTTTATATCTGAATATCTCCCCCAAGACACAGGTGCTCATGGGGGGGTCCTTTCAGAGGGATCTCAATTTAGAGTTTATTATTGGATAGCTTTTTTGTGCTAGGATTGTTGATGTGAGTGCTGCACCAGTCCTAGGTTCAGTAGCCAGTATAAAATATAAGGGAGGAGAAGAGGCTTGATCCTCTATCTGATTGATTTTTTGTCTTCATCCATCATGAACTGTTGCCCCTCTGCCTGGGAGTTAGTAGATTATCGACTGAAACCTATAAAAACTGTTAGCTAAATATATGTTTCCTCTTTTAACTTTGGGTATTGGTATTTTGCCTCAGCAATGAGAAAAGAAATTAAAATAGAATTTGGTACCAGAAGTGGGATCAGAAGTGTTCACTCAAAGATTTCAAAAGAAAGCCTTGGAGGCCAGGTAGAATGTCCCTTTGAGGGCAGTGTGTGAATCTCTGAGTGAAAAGTGAAGTGGAGATCCCAGAATTTGGGAAAAACCAGGAACATGGATCACTTAAGGAAAGCTGCAAGGCAGGGGCCAAGCAGAACTAATAGAGAAACTGGGAACTACTACCACCAGAAGTTCCATGGGCAGGGGGATCCAGCCAACAAAGTCTTTTAGAGTTTACAACTTGCCACAGATTGCCTCAGGTGCACCACATGGAACAATAGGGCTTAATATTTACTGTGTTGGATTTTGGGCTTCTTTTGGTTCCTTTCCTTTGTAATCTCATGTTTGTAAATTTTGGAATGCAAATGTTTAACTTTTGCCATTGAATGCTGGTAGTGTTTAACTTGCTTTTCATTTTTACAAGGGCTCAGAACTAAGAGACTGCCTTACATCTGAGGAGACTTGGGACTTGAACTTTTCAGCAGTGCTAAAACTGTTGGGACATTGGCAACACTTAGAAATGGATTAAATGCCTTTTACATAAAGCAATGTGCATGAGTCTTTGGGGGCCAAAGCAGAATGTTATGCTTCATATCTGGATGTCCCCCCAAACTCTCATATGGTTTTGAGGGATTTCAGAGGTGGATAAATCTAGAGTTTAAGTTTGGTTCATTTTATAGTGCTGGGATTGGGGTTGTGAGTGCTACCCACGCCCTAGTTCAGGTAGCCTGCATACAATATAAGGAAGGAAAAGAGGCTTGCTCTTCTCTCTGTAGTTGCTTTTGCTCAGTTCAACCACCATGAAATGTTCCTCCACCATGTGCCACTTTGCCTTGGAGCCAGCAGATTAAGGACTGAAACTTCTACAAACTATGAGGTAAATATAACTTTCCTCCTTTAACTTTTGATGTTAAATATTTTTTCTCAGCAGTGAGAAAATAACTAAAACAAGATTATATATGTAAATATCAGAATTCAAGGGGTAAAACTATAAGAACAGAACTTGTGTGAAAATCTTGGGAATTTTTGATTAATTAATAATAATACCAAAAGTACAAGCAACAAAAGACAAAAATGACAAATTAAATTTTATTGTAATTAAAAATTTTGTCCTTTAATGAGTCTCATTGAGAATGAAAAGAAAATATTAGATGGAAGTAAATACTTGCCAATCTTATACAAGTATTCCTTATTGAATGACCTATCTAACAATTATTTCGACTAATGCAAAGTTTTTTTAATACAGTTCTCTACATCTTGTGTACTGTCTCAATGTCTTTAATAGTAGTTTGTTTATACACTACTATAACGTTTGCTGAATTTACTGCACAATGCACACTATAATTTTTTGTTCTCTTATAAACTACAATTCTGCATGTAAGAGTTATACAAATAAAAGTAAATCAACAAGTTAAAATTTCCTCTGACAATTTCTTTTTTCTAAATATTGTAAATACTACATACAATTTCTTTTTTTATTTTTTTATTTGAGGAAAAATTTTGAAACAGAAAGAGGATAGAAACAATACAAAATCTCAAAAACAAAACAAAACAAAACAGAAAAAATATAGTAACCAGTAAAAAGTCACTAGTTGATAATTACATACTTTTCTCTTAGATGAAGTTGTTCAAGTTACAAAAGCAAAGTCCACAAAGTGGACATCCAAACAGTGAGACTGTAGTCAGTTTTGCTCATCCATCCAACTAAAACTTTAGCAACATGTTTATTAATTCCACACACTCAAACATATATGCAGTTATATCCTTTAGAATACTCTCTTTTCCTTTTTTTAATCTTTATAATAACTATAATCCATTCTCATAAACTACTTAGAAGTTCTACACATGTATAAGTCTCTACACATATACCTAGCATTTCTGTATTAGAGGGAGAATCAAATCAAAACAAGTCAGCAATACAAATTCCTAGAGAAACACAAAATGAAAAGAACATAGAAAAACACAACACTAGGTGATCTATGGTAGTCACTATGATGTCTCTTGTTATTTTCAATAAAATTTTCTATATCATCAAATATAATATAAACAGCATTGCCTTACACAATTAATAAAATCTAAACATTGGAGACATTATAGGACTTCAAAGGCAGTTAACAATCAAACCAGAATGGGTATCCTATTGAATCCTGTCATCTTCAGAGTAGTTGACCCTACTCTCAGACTTGACACTCTGAAGTACACCAGATTCAAATAAAATCAGTCAAGATAAAACAGTGATATAACCAATTTTCTCTGTCTTATCTCTGCCATGCTATTTTTCTGTTGTTATTTATTTACTTTTCTCCTTGATTCCACTGTCTGCCCCTTTCTTTGAGGCCATTCTGCCATTATTCCTGGAACCTTTGGTGATTTTCTCTCTCTCTAGAATGTCCTTCAGTATTCTTTTCAGGGTTGGATTGGTGGTCACAAACTCCCCCAGTTCCTCTTTGTCATGGAAATATCTTGTCTCTCCATTAATTTTGAGAGACGGTTTTACAGGGTACATCATTCTGGGGTGGAGGTTATTTTCTTTCAGGGCTTGGATGATTTCACTCCAAGCTCTTCTTGATTTTTGATGGTTTGCATTGAGAAGTCTGCTGTGATTTTTATGAGTTTTCCTTTATAGGTAATCTGTTTCTTTTCTGTGACCACTTTTAATATTCTGTTCTTGTGATGGATTTCTGGGATCCTGATTATTATATATCTGGGTGTAGA